>PVJS01027015.1:0-26561 GCA_004027185.1 Glis glis | reverse complement strand
GGTCTCTGCCTCCCAAAGTACTGGGATTACAAGCGTGCACCACCACGCCCGGCTGCACAATTTATTATTTCAGTTTTTGTGTTATGGTTGTGCTACACTGATGGTGGTTGTGTACTTGTACAAAGTATAGAGAGGTTCTCCCTCAGCCCTTGCACTTAAGTAGTAACTCATGGGAAACTACTGCTTTACAAAGTGGGTAACTCAGAGCTAGGCGTGGCTTGAAAACATCTGTCCTGTACACCATGGAGTAACTCAGAGCAGGGACAGCCTGCTCTCCACAATAACGGTTAGTAATGTGAATCTTTACCAAATATATTTAAAGAAAATCCAACATTTAAAAATATGTCTAGTTTTGTCAGAAAGCTGTATCTAAGAGTACCTGAGAGTCCTTTTCATGAATCTGATTGCAAATGCTTCAAAGACGACTCAAAACTGTGCATGACAAAAACTCAGAACAGCCATCATTAGAATTTTGAGAGAAGTTTAGCAGTCGACTAAACAATCTAGTTATTTCCATTGCATACAAGCATTTTAGAATAATGATTATGACCAGTAGCATTACATAATGACCATTCGGCTCTCCTTATCTCTCCAGAAATACATTTCAATTTTCATTTTAGAAGCCAGGCGTGGTGGCGCATGCTCGTAATCATAGTACTTGGGAGACTGAGACAGGAGGATCACAGGTTTGAGAACAGCCTCAGCAAGTAGTGAGACTCTCATCAACCCAGCAAAACACTGTTTCAAACTAAAAATAAAAAAATAAATTTCATTTTATTGTAAAAAAAACATACAACATAATTTACATATATTTTTGGTCAATAGTAGGCTATTTTATGTAATTACAAAATAGTAGATAAATAAATCCCCATCTAATTTTTCTTAATAATAAGTAAAGCATTTTGAAAATAGACTGTACTTGCTTACAGACATATTTGCTAGGCTATCAATGCCCAGTCTCTTAATTAGCGTGGAACTGCTCGGAGTGCACTATTTGGGCATATCTGTCTTTGCTTACAGATGACAGCCATAATCCCAGTATTTGGGAGGCTGAGACATGAGGATCGCAGGTTCAAGTTCAGTGCATGGGAACTTGGTGAGACCGTTTCTAAATTAAAAAATAAATTTAAGATGTGGGGGTGTAGCTTAGAGGTAGAATGCCCCTGGGTTCAATCCTCAGTACTGTCCCACCCCCACACACAAAGATGATAGCCATAATACAGTTAAGAACACATAAACATAAACCTGAAAAAGGCTATCCCTACAAACAATTTTGTTTGGAGGATACCAGTTTGGTAAACTGTTTTTCTATGCTTTGCATTTTAGAAAGCTTGTATGCTTGGAGAACATAAATATTTTTAACATACAAAGAAGCCAGTAGTAATCAGCATCACAGCTACACAGAAGTCCATGATATATATTAACTTTGCTTTTACTTTTGAAACAAAATTTAGAATTCATCGTTCAGTATGACAACTGTCATTATGTGGCTTTGCCTTTAGCAGGTATAGCTTTATACCTTTTATAAGTTTAGGAAGCTGTTAATAACCACAAATAGACTTATTACCTGATGTATAAGTGTATCTCATGTATAAAATAATAAAACACTGTGTGTGTGTGTGTGTGTGTGTGTATGTGTGTGTGTGTGTGTGTGAGAGAGAGAGAGAGAGAGAGAGAGAGAGAGAGAGGATTGAACCCAGGGGTTTTCTGCCTATGAGCTACACTCCCAGCCCTATTTTATTTTTTGTTTTGAAAGAGGGTCTTGTTAAGTTGCTGAGGCTGATCTCGAACCTGCAATCCTCCTGTCTCAGCCTCCCAAGTATTAGCATTATCGGCATGCACCACCACACTGGCTAATAAAACACTTGTTTAATCAAAGCAAAGAGAAATAGAAATACCAAAAGTTTTATATGTTTAAGACCCAGATACAGTGTATTGTACAAAGGTGAGCATTTATCAGTTACTTTATATTAATCTTACCTAGCTTTGCCGTACCTCAACCCTAGGATCTCCTGCCCTCTACCACTGAGCTCCAGCACTGACTCTTGGGAGGAGTTCACTGGTAAGGAGCTTCTACCTGTGGGTCTGGCTCCTTTCAGTGAATTCTTCTCCAGTTCTGCAGCTCTTGTTGGTTCTCCATCTCCCTTCCTTCTTTTCTCTTTAGGCTGAGTTTGTCATGGCTTCTTATGGGAAGGGATTTCTAACTTCTTTATGCATCTCCTCAAGTACCTAGAACACTGCCCGGCACATTAGCAGGACTTTAATGAAATGTATTGAATTGAAACTGCATTCATTTAGCACCACTTGGTGAATATATATGGAGCACCTTCTGTGTGCAAGACTGCAGGCTAGAGGCTTGATATTCAGAAATGAATAGGATGCACCTGTCCTCACATTCATGGAATCATGGAGCAGCACAGACCAGGCTCTGAGCAAGCCATCATGACAGGATGACTTCCATGACAGAGAAGTAGAGAGCATGATTGAGAAACACTTACAGCAGTCATAAAGAGCCTCCTATGGAAAAGATATGAGCGGGGCTGAGAGGGCAAGGGGCGAGTTCTAGACTGAGGGAGCAAGGAGGGACAGTGCCAGGGAGGCATGAACAGAAGGAATAATTCATTTGTGGCTGGGGAGAGGAAGGAAGGAGCCTGAATGAGATCACAGTTTAAAGAAAATTGAATTAACCAGGGAAGGTGGCAGGAATTGATAAGAGGGTGGAGGTGAGAGTGTGCCAGGCGAAGGGACTTCTTTAAGCTTAAAATTAAGACACAGGAAACTGTAACGCTTGGATGGCTTGGATGCTTGGATGGCTCCGTTTGCCTGGTGCACAGGGTTGAGCTCCTAAGGGGAACACTGAGGAAAGGAAGATTGGACTTGAAAGTAATGAGGAAGTCCTGGAAGTTTCTGTGCAGACTTGTAACATAACCCAAATTGCACTTTGGAATGATTTCATTTAGTTGCTGGGTGTAGACACTAGGAGCAGATGGAGGCAGTGTAGCATGGTCTGTAGGGAGTTTATTGAATCTCACCTTCTACCCTGAGGCCCCAGAAAAGAACCTGGTTTCCATAAAAGGATGAAAGACAAAAGTCTGGCCATTCAAATTCACAGGAGAAAAATGAACACAGGGATTAAAATCACTTATTTATTGTGAGAAACATAATTGTCATGTGGACTGGAAATTCTCAAGTTAATAAACCTGAACCTTCCCTGTTGATGCCTCCAGAAATAGCCAGATCTGCTCAGTTTTACACAGTCTGGCTCTATGCACTCTGTCTTTGGGTTGGTTAATCCATTCTAAGGTTCCAGAACAGAGATTTCCTATAGCCTCAGCACAGTCCTGCTTTTAACTCCGGTTGCCTGTCTTCACTCTTTCTCATGAAGTGTTCACATGACTTTTAAAAAAGTGTTCACATGAGGCTGCCTTCACTTTCAAGACCTTGGGGTGAGACTGTATCTCATAGAGAAGGAACCAAAGGGAAACAATCTGGAAGTGAAAAGACCAGCTAGCAGTCTATGCAGAAATCTAGACAGCAGGTCATAACTAGGAGGACAACAGTGGGACAGGAAGGGACAGAGGAGGAGCAGGGAAAGGAATGGAGGATCCATTGGATTTGGTCCAAATTATTCTCTTTATGTAATTTTTTTAATTTACAGAGAAATAATTTAAATCAGTGGGGAGGAGAGATTCACAGAGCACCATGACTTAGAAATTGTATGAAAATTGATCTCTATTGCATTGATTCACTGACAGTCTAACTACAGGTTTTAATTTACCATTTGTGTAATTTTTTTTCTAATGCAACTTTGAATTTATCACCTTTTGTCTGCCCCTGAATTATATATTATATAGCAATGAGACTATTAGGTCACAGGACACAACAGAAGGCTGAGCTATCAATAAGTGAATTTTTGAAGCTCTAGTAAGCACTTGGATAGTGCAGTTGTGATCTACACATACACATATACACATGCAAGATGTGCCTGAATACCCAGATGCTGTAGCCAGGATGATTTCTGATTTGGTGGTATTAATCATTTTGTAGTTCTTAGCTTTTCTTTACATGTATGGGCAAGGAGTCAAAAAACAGAAAAATGAAACAAAATTGTTTTGTCTTGTTTTGTTTTAAAACCCACTAAGACCAGTATCTCTTATGCTGTTCTATGCTTCTGTTTCAGATAAGGAATATGATTGTTCGATTTACATCAGTACTTCTAGAGATAGAAGCAATATGTTGTTCATCAAGTCCCTTATCCCTTTTGTGATTTTTCCTCTGTGTGCAGGGATATAGCACAATCACATAACTAAACAGCTACCCTATAAGTTTGTAATAGTCAGAACACATACTGATTCATTTTAAAAGTTTCCTCTTTTTCTATTTATATTCAATGACAACTATCTAGATTACAGAATAAACCCAATTGCAAAACTTTTAAAGAGAGGTGATATATGAATACCTAAAATTTTAGAAAACTGAACATTTGCCAAGTCTTTAATTAAATAGCTTGAAAATCACTTTTTAAAAAAATATACATGTATAAATTCCTGAAGGCCCTGGGAATTTTCTCAAAGTCATACAGCAGTCCTTGGGGATTGAATGCTCTTGAAACACAGCGTCCTGCAGTACAGATACCTATGGGGACTGGGCTTCAGTCAATCTCAATGGAAACTGGAAGCAGAATACTGAAAGGAGTAGACAGTCTGGGATGTTTGCTCTGTCGCCACTGTCTCCATTTGCATTCGTCAACACTGGCTACAACAATAACATGCCTCCCCCAAATCTCAGAGACTTACAATTACAAATCCATATTTCCCCCTTTCAGGTCTGCAGGTTTGCTGCAGCTCATCTGGCTAAGGCCTCGCTCCAGGCTAAGGTCTTGGGTCTGTGTCCTGTGCTTTCCTTCTGTGTCTACATTCTGTAAGGCAGGAGTACAAAGGATAAGTGGGAATACATGATGTCTCTTGAAGCTTCTGCTTGGAACTGCCCCTCAAGTCCCCTTGGTCAAAGCACGTCACATACCGAGCCTAAAGCTAGTGAGGTGGTACTGTGACTTGCATAAGTCCCCCCATCTCGGGCTCCAGCCCGAGAGTGGC
Organism: Glis glis; assembly: GCA_004027185.1. Classification (NCBI taxonomy): domain Eukaryota; kingdom Metazoa; phylum Chordata; class Mammalia; order Rodentia; family Gliridae; genus Glis; species Glis glis. The sequence continues at coordinate 21,465 of PVJS01027015.1, read as the reverse complement.
ACGAACTGGGCAGGGAGGTGAGCGTCGATGGCCCAAATAAACACCACGGGCTGGGAGACAAGTCAAGCAAGATCTTGTTTATTTAGGAAAACAGTCGCACTTTTAAAGTAAAGGCCATAAAAGAAATTCCAAAGAAATAAGCTGGGGCCCAATGGGATAAAAGGTAAAGTAGTTTCTGCCCCCCTGTGACCTATCATAAGCGAAGGCACCCGTTGTAAGGAGGTCACTGCCTATAACCGCCTTCCTGTGGTCAGGGGGAGTTATCTGCAGACCCTCCCCCTGCGGCATCTGCCAGCGCCATCTTGCCTTTGTTATGCTGAGACACTGCCACATAGAAGAGGCCCGGTACTCTAGAGCAGGCTTCTGCTAGTCCACCAGGCCCTCTCGGGGCACTGGGTGGAGGGCCCAACACCCCCAAAGGCCCATGTATTAAAGGTTTACTCTCCAGTTTGGTGCTATTGGGAGGTGGTGGAACCTTTAAGAGGCAGGGCCTAGTCGGAGGTCTTCAGGACATTGGCACCTGCCCTTGAAGGGGATGGTGGGACCTCATCCCCTTTTTCTTCCTCTCTTTCACTTTCTGGCCATGAGGTGAGTGGGTTTTGCTCTACCATGCCCTTCCGCCGTGTTGTGCTGCTTCCCCACAGGTCCAAATGCAATGGAGCCAACCTGTCATGGATGGACACCACTCAAACTGTGAGCCAAAATAAGTAGTTTCTCTGTTTAAATTGGCTGTCTTAGGCATTTGTTATAGTGACAGAAGGCTGACCAACATGGGTGGCAACACATTTTTTCCCCACCTCAAACCATTACAAGGGTAAGAGGGAGAACAGATTGTGAGAAAGAGCATGATCCACCATTCCATTTCTCTAACAGGTAACATTTCCAGCCCCAGGGCTAAGGCTTTCACAGAATTGCTTGTCAGGGCTGTTAGAACATAAAACCCCACTTAAAGAACCATGGTCACAATCATGATATGATATAATGTTACCTTACCATTTGAATATGGGGATAGTAACGCAGACCTACTTTACTATATGTGATAGGCTGCCCCAAAACTTTCCACAGTGACCCCTGCTCCCTGGTATCTACACCCTGTGTAATTCCCTCTCCCAGAGTGTCATCTGGGCCCAATGACCCTTCTGATAATTAGAGGATGGCAAAGTGAGGGGATGTCACTTCTGAGAATAGATCATAAAAAGACTATTACGTCTTCCCTCTCTCTCGGGAAAGCATGTTGCCATGTTGTGTTGTGAGCGACTGAGGTGGCCAAGGACGACTATTAGCCAACAGCCAGTGCAGCCTGCCCACAGCCATGTGCGTGCATTCAGAAGCTCAGTATAGCCTTGAGACGACCACAGCCACGGGCAACCCCTTGACTGCAGCCTGTCAAGAGGCCTTCAAGTCAGAGGCCCCGCCAGCCCTCACCCAGAGTGAGACCCACAAAAACTATGAGATAAGAAACACTTGTAGCCGGGCGTGGTGGCCCACGCTTGTAATCCCAGTACTTGGGAGGCTGAGACTGGAGGATCTAGGTTCGCAGCCAGCCTCGGCTACTTAGTGAGGCCCTCCGAAACTTAGTGAGATCCGGTTTCAAAATAAAGAATAAAAAAAGAGGGCTGGGGGTGTAGCCCAGAGGTAGAATGCCCCTGGATTCAATCCCCAGTACTGCAAAAAAAAAAAAAAAAAAGAAAGAAATACTTGTTGTAAGCTAAGTGCTGGGATAATTTGTTTTATAGTAATACATAATACATTTCATTAAAATATGAGTAATTATCCAGGTGTGGTGGTGCATTCTTGTAATCCTAGTACTTGGAAGGCTGAGATAGGAAGATCACAGGTTTGAGGCCAGCCTTGGCAATTTAGCAAGACTCTCAGCAACCTAGTGAAACCCTGTTTCAAAACAGAAAAATAAAAAGGGCTGAGGTTGTAGCTCAAAGGTAGAATGCCCCTGGGTTCAATCCCCAGTACCACAAAAGAAAAAAAAAGAATAATTGAGTTGGCTAGTCTTGTTGCTGATTGTGTGACTTACTAAGACAATTGCTATTATTAAAAAGTGAGTTAAATCTAAGGGAGAAAAAAGAAACTCAAATATCTAAAATTAATGCACCTAAGTTAAATTACTAAGAATGATATTTTTTGCCCCATAGTTGAATAAATAGTTGGAATAAATTTTACTTTATAAAGATTTGATAGTTGAAATAAACTTTGTTTTGTAATGATTTGAACAGGTAATAGTATCTATTTCATAAAGAATAAGAGAATTGGGTTTATTAAAGACAAGGTGACAGTAATTACATGTCAGCACTAAGGAAATTGCCCATATTCTTACAGTTTAGCTAGAACAAATCACTTACGAACTTTTCTTGAAATTTCATTTCTATCTCTGTAAAACTCATTAAAGTCTCCTGAAATTGAGCACACAAGGGTTTCAAATCTTTATAAGTCATTTTTCATTTAGCATATTTTTTACTATTACTATTTAGTTCATTCAGTTGCATTTGTTTTAGAATTGAAGACCAGATTTTCTGTGAATCTCTATAGTATTTCAGTCTCGGTCACTTGCATAACTAGAAGACTATTACCTCACCCTCTTCCCTTATTCTTCCCTTTATTTCTCTCCTTCTATTTGGGCTACAGGCTGGGCCTGACACACTGTTAGTACTTCATAAGTGCTTATTCAATGAATTCATTAAGGAATGATTGAAGAAGCTGAAGTTCAGAGGCTGTCAGGGTAAATCGATGTGGCAAGTTAGATGGTAATCATCTTCATTTTAGAAACACACTCCTCAGGTTCCTTAGGTCATGTGCACTCACTGTAAAAATTAAACTGAGAGTGTGAGATTTTGTTCTGAATAGCAGTCAACATTACACTATGTATATGAGATCTTAGTGTGTCCCCTTTCTATTGTGAAGATCACATGTACACTATGAAATTCATTTAACTTCCTTTGATAATTATCTCCATGGTTCTTGCTACTCTCCTTACTTTATCTATTGGCAATTTCTTGTTAGAATTGCCTTACGTGAAAGTCACTCTTGTAAGAAAGTTAATTTTCTTCTTTTTTAAGTAAATATTAACTGGTCTCAACTCCTCAATTAAAAGACCTAGACTGGCAAAGTGGATTAAAAATCAAAATCAACTATATGCTGCTTGCAAGAAACTCAACTTATAGGTAAAGATATTTATAGGCTAAAAGTGAAAGAATGGAAAAAGATATTGCATGCAAATGGAGGCCAAAAGCAAGCAGGAGTAGCTACTCTCATATCCGACAAAGCAGACTGTAAGCCAAAACTTAACAGAAGAGACAAAGAGGGTCACTTCGTACTGATAAAGGGAACAATCTAATAAGACATAATAATAGTAAACATTTATGCCCCACATGTCATGTACCCACGTATATAAAACAAACACTACTTGACATTTAGACTCAGATAGACCCCAACACAATAATACTGAAAGACTTCAACACACCTCTCTCACTATTAGATCTGTCATTCAGATAAAAGATCAGTAAAGACTCTTTGGACCTAAAGAACACTATAAACCAAATGGACCTAACAGATATTTACAGAACATTTCACCTGATAACAGTGAATTCACATTTTTCTAGTTGCTTATGAAATATTTTCCAAAATAGACCATATTCTATGCCACAAAGCAGGTATTGGCAAGTTTTTTAAAATTGATATAATTCCTTGCATCTTTTCAGATCATAATGGACTGAAAGTAGAAATCAACAATAGGAAAATCCAGAGGAACTACATAAATACTTGGAGATTGAATGATACACTTTTGAACGAGGACTGAGTCATAGAAGAAATAAATTTAGAGATTTAAAAATGTCTAGAATCAAATGAAAATAGAGACACAACTTATCAAAATCTCTAGGATACTATGAAAGTGGTTTTAAAAGGAAAATATATAGCATTGAGTGCTCACATAAAAAAAGAAAGCAGAAAGACTCAAAACAAACAACCTAATGAAGCATCTCAAGGCCCTAGAAGAACAGGAACAAACTAACCCCAAAGCCAGTAGATGGCCGAAAATAATTAAAATAAAAATAGAGACTAAAAAGAAATGCAAAGAATCAATAAAACAAAAAAGCTGATTTTTTTGAAAGGATAAACAAGATGGATAAATCCTCAGCCAACCTAACCAAAAGAAAAGAGAATTTACCCAAGTTACTAAAATAAGAGATGAAAAAGGAAATACCACCACAGACAGCATGGAAATGCAAAAGATCATTAGAAACTATTTTGAAAACTTATATTTCAATAAACTGGAAACCCTAGAAGAAATCAACACATTTCTAGACACATACAACCTACCTAAACTGAACCAAGAGGATATAGAAAAACCTAAACAGACCAATCACAAGCAAAGAGACTAAAATAATAAGGAGCAAAGAGATTAAAAGCAACAAAGAGCCTTCCAACAAAGAAAAATCGAGATGGATTCCTAGCTGGATTCTACAAAACTTTTAAAGAAGAACTAAGCTCAATGTTCCTTAAACTATTCCATGAAATAGAAAGAAATGAAATATTTTCAAACTCATCCTGCAAAGCCAGTATCACCTTGATACCACAACCAAAAAAAAGACACCTCAATGAAAGAAGATTACAGACCAATATCTTTGATGAACATAGATGCAAAAATTCTTAATAAAATACTAGCAATTTGCTATTAGTGGAAGGGGTTTGGAGAAGGGGGTGGGGAGGGAAAAAAGAGGATCAAGGAAGGAATCAGTTTATTTATTTATTTATTTGTTTGTTTGTTTTGTGGTACTAAAGGATTGAACCCAGAGGCATTCTACTTCTGAGCTACACCCCCAGCCCTTTTTATTTTTTGTTTTGAAACAAAGTCTCACTAGGTTGGTGAGAGTCTTGCTAAGTTGCTGGGGCTGTCCTTGAACCTGTGATTGCCTGTCTCAGTCTTCCAAGTACTAGGATTACAGGCATGTGCCACCATGCCCAGAAGGAATCAGTTTAAATAATGCTAGCCGGGCGTGGTGATGCACACTTGTAATTCCAATACTTGGGAGGCTGACACCGGAGGATCCGGGTTCGCGGCCAGCCTCAACTACTTAGTGAGGCCCTCCGCAACTTAGTGAGACCTTGTTTCAAAGTAAAGAATAAAAATTAGGGCTGGGGGTGTAGCTCAGAGGTAGAATACCCCTGGGTGCAATCCCCAGTACCTCAAATAAATAAATAAATAAATAAATAAATAATGCTATGTCCATATATGAAGGTATTACTATCAATCTCACTAACATGTATGTTGGGGGGAGTGGGGTGGGATCTATATGGAAACACACCAAAAGTGCCGTGTGCATGTATATTTGTTTCACGTTGAAACTCACTATGATATATAATTACAATTCATCAATAAAAGTATATTAAAAAATAGGTGGCCCACGCCTGTAATCCCAGTATTTGGAAGGCTGAGACAGGAGGATCTCAGGTTTGAGGCCAGCAACTTTAGAGAGACCTTGTTTCAAAAATAAAATAGGGCTGGCAGTGTAGCTCAGAGGTAGAACGTCTCTGGGTTCAATCCCTGGTACCAAATTAATTTATTAATTAATGTTGTCAGCAATCAAAAAACAAAGTAACAGAGGATGTAATTCTTACATGAGTTATATAAATTAAATTTGCTATAATAGGAGCTCAAATAGTACATAGCATTGCTGCCATTAATTAGCTTCTGTAAAAGCCAAAAAGGCTGCCATATTAGGTGATTTGTAAGGTACTTTATTAACTGTTTTCTTTCACTAAGCAACTTTCTCTTCTTGCACATAACAATCTCTGTCAGACTCCATGCCAGGGATAATAGAGTTCCCTTAGTCTTGGAGGCTTTCCCCCAACCCCATTTACTTTGAAGACTTCAGCTTCTATTTCAAGGTTCTACTTATGCTGAACCCTGAATCACGATTGTTCAGGGAAACCCTCAGACTATCATGCAGATCTAATGGGCTCAGCCACCCTAGTGAGGAGCTTGTAACGGATATTACTGTGAAGGGTAATTTTATGTGTCTACTCATCTAGGCCAGGGTTAAACATTATTCCAGGGTCAAGCACACTCCTGTGATTTTCTCCATGCACACTAACCAATTTGTATATGCCTTCTTCTCCTTAAAAAAAATACAAATTATTGTAGAGGTTTCTGTTAAGGTATTTTTAGATGAGATTAACACTTACATCAGTAGATTATGAGTAAAACAAACTATCCTCCATAATGTATATGTTTCATCCACTTAGTTGGAGAGCTTAACAGAAAAATGCTGCCATCCCCCAAAGAAAAGAGATTCTGCAACTGTTCCTTGGTTTTCCAGCCTATTGGCCTCCCTGCAGATTTCCAGTTTACCAAGCCTCCACAACTGCATGAGCAATTAAAATCTTTCCCTCTCAATCTCCCTCTCTCTCTCTCTCTCCAACACACACACACACACACACACACACACACACACACACACACTGTTCTATTTCTCTGGAGAATCCTAACACACATTTTGGTACTGAGAAATAGGATGCTACTATAACAAATTCCTAAAAATGTGGGAATGGCTTTGGAACTGGAGAGTTTTGAAGTGCGTGTTAGAAAAGTCTAGGCTGCTTAATGAGACTGTTGGTAGAATGATAAAAGGTAATTCCAGTGGGAGGCTCAGAAAGAAAAGAGAAGAGCTGTAGAGAAAGCGTCTGTCATCATAGAGGTGTACATATTTCTGCACAAAGAAAATGGTGTTAGAAATATGAATGTTAAAAGTGCTTCTGGTGAAGTCTTGTATGGAGATGAAAAAACATTATTGAAAATTGGAGGAAATGTGATCCTCACTGACAAGTGGCCAAATCATTTTCTAGTGTTTGGGAGATTGTAAGTGATTGAACTTGGATATTTAGCTTTGGTGATTTCTAAGCAAAATGTTGAGGTACCTCCTGGCTTCTCTGTGCAGTTTATAGTAAAATGTGAGGCAAGAGAGAAATTAAAGAAGAAATTGTTAAGCAAGAAGGAATCAGAACTTGAAGATTTAGGAAATTCATAGCCTCTCCACATTACAGAAAGTGAAAGAGTGCTCTGGAGAGAACACTGGGGTGTGGCTGGACAATGCTTGCTGGAGATGACAAGTGTAATTCATGGGTCAGCAGAACTGCCAGCTTGGAATGAAGGAGACTGAGATGGGACAAAAGAGGGCTGTTGGACTTGTGGGGTTCTACGTGATGGGCCAGTTCAGCTATCTACCTGTAAGCATGTGTTATTCTTTAAGAAAAGCAAGAGTGACCCCAAAGGTGGTTTAGAGGTCAGCAGGACTGCCACTGCCACCATGGGCCAAGAGGACACAGACCATGGAGTGTGGACGGAGGGTAGGCTGTGTCCTCCTGGTCCTAGTGTGCCCACCACTGGGCCACCAGTCTGGTGTGACAGAAAGTAGAACATCAAGGCAGAAAGGATTATTCTTGAGCCTTAACATTGAATAGTGTCCTCCTTGCAAGGTTTTGGATTTGTTAGAGACCCAAGACTTATTTCTTCTCTCTAATCTCTCTCTTTTGAAATAGGAATGTCTGTGCTGTTCCTGAGCCATCAGTGTATTTTGGAAGCAGATAACTTGTCTGGTTTTATAAATTCACAGCTAGAGAGGAATTTGTCCTCAGGATAAATCATATCTCAGGTCTGACCCATCCCTTATTTAAATGATATTTAGATAAGATATGGGTCTTGGTAATACTAGAGGGGCTTTGGGAATGGGGTTATCGTATTCTACAGGCAAAAAAACGACATTAATTATGCTGAGACAGGAAGATCACAGGTTCAAGGCCAGTGCAAAGTAACTTAGTGAGACCCTGTTTCAAAATAAAAAGGACTGGGGATATAGTTCAGTGGTAGAGTACCTTGGATTAAATCCCCAATAACACACACACACACACACACACACACACACACACACAAATTTAGGAAGTTTGAAGGGCAGAGTCTCCCCATCCATCTGTCAAAGCCCTAATGCCCAGTGCCTTGAATGTAACTGTATATGGAAATGGGATCTTTAAAGAGGGAATTAAGGTAAAATGAGGTCCTATGGGTAGCCCCTAATCCTATATGGCTGGCATCCTAATAAGAAAAAGAGATTAGAACACAGACAGGTACACACAGGGAAAAGGTCACAAGAAGACAAAGGGAGAAGGCGGATGTCTACAAGCCAAGGAGAGAGGCCCAGAATAAAACCAACCCAGCCAACACCTTGCTTTCGGACTTCCAGCCTCCAGAACCATGGGAAAATAAATTCCAGCTGTCTACGTCACCCAGTTTATAGTGTTTGCAGTGATAGCCCTAATGAACTAATATAATTACCCATTCAGAAGTCCCAGTGAAGCTGGGCATGGTGGCGCATGCCTGTAATCCCAGTACTTGGGAGACTGAGACTGGGGGAATCGCAGGTTCAAGGACAGCCTCAGCAAGCAGTGAGACTCTCATCAACCTAGTGAGACCTGTTTCAAAAATAAAAATAAAATAGGGCTGGGGGTGTAGCTCAGAGGTAGAATGTCCCTGGGCTCAATCCCCAATGCCACACACACACACACACACACACACACACACACACACAAGTCCCAGTTAGGTAGAAATGACCAGGCCCGAGTGCCCAGTGTCCTCAGTCATTGGATGGGACTACCTGGAAAGAATGTGGTCCCGACTTCAAAGCTGCAGAGGATCTGGAAAACCTGCAGCTAGAGGCCTGCCATTCCAATAACAGAAAGCTCTTCTCACGGCTGGACGGCAAGTCGTTGCTTGAAGGATGAATCCAGCGGTGTACCTATAGGCCGCCACACGTGGGAAGATACGTGGGGAAAAAATGAGAAGATATTCTGCCTTCACCAACAAACATAAAAACATAAAGACAACTTTGCTAATGATATAATCCATGGTGATTATGCTTGCAGTGGATTTGTACTGAGTCAGCTTAGTTAAGCTGGAAGACGTTACCACAAATTCCCTTTCCTGCATAGTTCCAGGTTAGTCTGGGCCACCAGAACTGTTTTGCATGAGACCTGGAAGAGGGAAGTAGAGTAACAACCACAGTCTTCTTATACTCACAGGTCAGAGCAAAGCATGGAGCCCGTGGCAGCTCACACACACATATCTATTCTTGATGGCCCATCCTAAGCAAGGCAGCAACTGGCCCTGTTTTACCCCCCAGACCCATTGGATCTCTTCCATCAGTTTCTCAGATATGGAGCCAGGTACATGTTTAGTGTCTTGGGTAAGGGCCCTGTAGTAGTCAGGGTTCTCCAGATAAACAAAACCAGTAGAATGCATGGATAGTTAGATAATAAGATTATTATGAGGAATTGGCCCACATGATGATAAAGGTTAAATCCCATGACCTGGCATCTGCAAGGTGCAGAACCAGGAAAGCTGGTATTGCTTACTTCCAGGATGAAGGCCTGAAAACCAGAGAACCAGTAATATTAATTCTAGCTGGGGGCAAGAGAAGACCAATATTTCAGTTCAAGTGGTCAGACTGAGGGCAAATTCTCCCTTCCTCCACTTTTTTGCTCCATTCAGGCCTTCAATGGATTGGATGATGCCCACCCAAGTTGGGAAGACAATCAGCTCCACTCAGTCTGCAGACTCAAATGCTACTGTTATCCAAAAACACCCTCACAGACACACCGGAGATAACCACATATCTAAGTACCTCATCACCAAGTCGAGTTGACGCATAAAGTTAACCATTGGAGCTATAGATATAGCTGAGTGGCAGAGTATGTGCCTAGCATGTGCATGGCCCTGGGTTGGATCTCCAGCACCTTCTCCCACCAAAAAACATTAACCATCACAGGCACCACTATTTCCTGGAGAACAGTCCTATCATCACAGTTGGGAGTGTGGCATGTAGGTTCCAGTCTACTCCCAAAGGTTCCACTCATTTTCTCAGGTGCCAGTTTACCCCACATCATGTCCATCTTCCCCCGACTATCTGTCTTGCTGAGTTCAGACCATAGCTGGAGAGACAAGGTACCACCTCCCATAAACTGTTTCACCAGCTCTCACAATGACCCAGGGCCGAATCCCTAAATAAATCTCCCTTATTAAATATAGTCTAAGCCGGGGGTGGTGGCACATGCCTGTAATCCTAGTACTTGGGAGGCTGAGATAGAAGGTTAGCAGGTTTGAGGCCAGCCTCAGCAATTTAGCAAAACCCTGTTTAAAAAATAAAAAGGGCCAAACATGGTGGTGCATGCCTGTAATCCCAGTACTTGGGAGTCTGAGACAAGAGGATCATAGGTTCTAAGTCAACCTTGGCAACTTAGCAAGCCTCAGCTACTTTGTGAGACCCTGTTTCAAAATCAAAAATAAAATAGGGCTGGGGTCTAGCTTGAAGGTAGCATATTCCTGGGTTCCATCCCCAACACCACAAAAATAAATAAATAGTGGTTCTGTTTCGGGTTCAAACTTTGACTAATATACAATGATTATTCTTAGGGACAAGACTGGCTTAATTTATAGTGAACCTATATTTACCAAGGAATTGCTTTGCAATAATAGCTAGAGATCATTAAATTCAGGGATTGAAAATTCATGGCACGGATCTTGCCACTTCCACTTCTTCACCTAAGGTGGCATTTCTAATCAACGATAGTATTCTTTCCTCAGACTTTTTCTCACCAAAGTGTTCTAGACAACACTTAAAATTGGATTATCTTCTGTATCTTAGTTGAAACCTGTTTTTGTTTGTAAACATGAGGAACTCACAATTAAGTTTTATTTTGAAAGCCTCAAATTTTAGTATCAGCTTCAGAGATCTTTATGGAAATCACCATAACATTTTTCTTCCACAACAAGGAGTTTTGCAAAATAACTAGAGCAAAATATAAACAGAAGGAGAGAGCATAGAATTTTTACCTTGGCCTTTGTAGAGGGTTGAATGGTGCTCCCCCCCAACAAAGATATGTTCCCATTCCAGTCACCAATGCCTGTGAATGTTATCTCATGTGGAAAAAAGTATCTTCAAATATAATTGAGGATCTTGAGATGAGGAGAGCATCCTGGGTTGTCCAGGTGGGTCCTAAATCCGGTGATAAGAGTCCTTATAAAAGAAAACAGATGGAGACTTGAGACTATCGGAAAAGACTCAGAGAAGAGGAGGAGGTGATGTGACTGGCGGCAGAAGCTGGAGTGAAGTCAGGTGTCAAGGAATGCCTGCTGTTTTAGTTGCCCCCCCCCTTGAGGAAGGGGGAACTCCCACTCTAGGGTTACGGGGACAACAGAGCACTTGACACCAACACTGGACAGGGGAGGGCGACAGCAGCTCATGTGTCACATGTACTCACATCCTGGAGAAGAGACCACATGCCATAGGGTCACACAGAGATTGTGCTTTATCACAAAAGGAACAACCAGAGGCTGAGGAGGGCAGGCTTTGTGGTGTCAAGTGTCCAAGGGCACACTGTGGCTCCTGCACAGGATGTCATTGGCTCCTTTGGATAATTCTACGACTGGCAGGGAGCCACTCGGATCAATAGGGACAGTGCCTCGGGCTTTCATGAGGCGGGCTTTCTGTCTGGAGAATCTTCTCTGCAACAGCAGAGTGGGGAGGAGAGCTTACAGTTGCCATTTGGGGCTCTTCTGCTTCCATTGATTGATCTCCAAGCAGCACGTAAAATTGAGCCTTAGTTTCAGGTATTATACTATACCTGTAGCTACACAGACCTGCCGAGGAAAAAAACAGATTCTCCCCTAGAGCCTCCAGAGGGTGTGCAGTCCTGCTGACCCCTTGAACTCATACTTCCGGCCTTCAGAATTACCATGAAAGGATAACTCCCTATTCTGTTAAGGCACCCAGATTTTGTTGTTGTTTTGTGGTGCTAGGGATTGAACCTACCTCTGAGCTACATCCCGAGAACAATTTTATTTTTTATTTGGAAACAGGGTCTCACTAAGTTGCTGAGGCTGGCTTCAAACCTGCAATACTCCTGTTTCAAGCTCCCAAGTACTGGGATTACAGGTGTAAGCCACCACACCCAGCTAGCCACCCAGTTTTTTATATTTGTTATAGCAACCACAGGAAACTAATACTACTCTCTACCATTTTCCCAAAACTCAAAGAACAATGAGTACTTTTGGTTGGGAAATCTGATCTGGTTTACATCAAGATGATATGTTTACAGTAATGTGGAAGGAAGAAGAGCCATTCTCTCTTAAAGAGCAAGCCAGGAATGGAGGCACACACCTGTAATCCCAGTAATTGAAAGGTTGAGACAAGAGGATAGCAGGTTCAAAGCCAGCATGTGGTAACTTAGCAAGACCCTGTCAGAAAAAATAAAAGGACTTGGAGTGTAGCTCAATGGTAGAGCCCCCACTGGGTTCAAGCCCCAGTATCACAAAAAGAGAGAAAGAGAGAGAGAGAGAGAGAGAGAGAGAGAGAGAGAGCGCAAACATAAGAAAAAACCTGAAGTTTCCTTCTGCCTTGTGTGTGTGTGTGTGTGTGTGTGTGTGTGTTTTACTGGGGATTGAACCCAGGGGCATTCTGCCTCTGAGCTACTCCCCCAATCCTTTATTTTTTTATTTGGAAACAGAGTCTCACTAAGTTGCTGACAGCCTCACTAAGTTGCTGAAGCTGTCCTCAAACCTGCGATCCTCCTGTCTCAGCTTCCCAAGTACTAAGATTATAGGCATGCGCCACCACTTTATCTTCATTACCTATAATTAGTATTTAACACCAAAAAAGTTCTTAATGTATAATATATGCATTGTGGTTATCATTTCACATGAAATCCTATACTTTTGCCTTTAAGATGTACATTCCTATTATTTTAGTAGCTTTTCATCATTTATCATTTTTGGTCCTTCTGTTTTTCTAATTAATGTCTTTGAGGGTTTACATTTTTCCCTGTTACTGATTTTCTAATTTTCTTCGTAGGAAGAGACAGGAAAGTTTTCAAATTTTATTTTAGCTGGGCGTGGTAGCGCACGCTTGTAATTCCAGTACTTGGGAGGCTGAGACCAGAGGATCTGGGTTCATGGCCAGCCTCAGCTACTTAGTGAGGCCCTGTTTCAAAATAAAGAATAAAAAAATAGGGCTGGGGGTGTAGCTCAGAGGTAGAATGCCCCTGGGTTCAATCCCCAGTACTGCAAAAAAAACTTTATTTGAATCATATAAGAGATGAATTTTTCAAACCATATTTGGCAGCTTGAAGTTCTCATTATACTACATCCAAGATTTCATAACGCATTACATGTTTATGTGCATAGTTTCTTATTACAATGCATTTTCTAGTTGTTTAAAGCCACAGTTTATTAAATCAGGAATTAAAATGTGGTAGTGTCTTTTATTTACAGTGTGTACATACACTAGCAACAACACTCATTATAGGAGTTGCCTTTTATGTATTTCTATTTGTGGGGGCTTTGTTTTGATCCTTAATTTCTTTGGGAATGATTCTTATGAGAGTAACTTCTGTAGAACATGGAACTTTAATAAAAATGGTTTTAATTACTGCATATCTCATATTATTTCTCAGATTTTCGTGTATTTTTATGCATCAATTATTAAATAAGTTCAATTTTGAAAGTTTCCAGTATTTATATTAGTTTATGTATTTTTCATCTGCAATATGAAAGGGGAAATTAAATTTTTATGCAACCATATGGAAACTCCCAATTAATTTGATTAGAAAGTTTTTACTTGTTTTTCATAGTTTTTATGTAATAATTTTTAACAGCCTTATTGAAAAATAAGGCACATAGCATACAATTTTCCCATTTAAAGACTACATTTCAGTGGTTTCTGGATCATGTTTTTAATTTATGATTAATTCTTTATGTAGGACTCCCCATAAAACATGGTAATTTCAATGGGTAGTGCATGGAAGATTGGGAATCAATTCAGTGGAGCTTCAGAAGCTATAACCTAGGATCTATAGATAGGCTCCTCCCCAGCAATGAGGGGAACACTTCTCCCTCAGACCATGTGGCACCCACTGGATGTGCAGATACCTGGGAGCTTAGCAAAGGCTGAAACTCACACAGGGCTCCGTGGAAAGTCTGCAGACTGAACTCAGATAACCTTAACCTGGAGGGGAGGCACAGGTCTAAAAACAGGGTGAGTGGCCATATGCACAATGAATCTGGATCTATAGCTTCCTTCGCCCAGCCCACTCCCCCAAATGCCCATGGCCAGGATAATACACACACACACACACACACACACACACACACACACACATAAACACGCATGCACACATGGGTAGGCATGCATGAACAGATTAAAAGATTCTTTTCTGGAAAAAACTGAATATTCCAGAAACAAAGGCTTACACAGATGACATTTAGTTTTCTAATACAATCCTGGCAAGCTTACACTACTCACAGACCTTCACTGAGGATTTTGAGTACTTCTCCTTTCAATATAAACAGAAACAAATAAACCAGATATTAAAGAAAGTTCTAATGAGAGAGAGAGAGAGAGAGACCAAAATACACACAGGTATACATACACACACACAGAACTTGGGAGAAAATGGAAGAGATAATGTACGATGAGGAATCAAAAAACTTCAGGCTACACAAAATGCCATACAAGAAAGAACACACAATCACATCAGATGACTTGCATCGGTAGTGAACAATTATTATTACAATTAAGTATTATTAATTGGGATGTATTGTTAAAATGTAAAAGCACACTATATAAGAAGACATAATTATATTGGGAGGGAAAGGAAAGATGAAAGAAAATTTAGAAAGCTAAAAATTAAAAGTCATCTACATCATAAGTAAATCAATAGATAAGATCTAAAATTGATAAATAAATAAATAAATAGCAAATGTAAGTACAGACATGTGCTGTGTAATGACATTTCAGTCAATGATGGACTACAACAGTGGCCCATAAGATTATAATGAAGCTAGAAAATTCTTGTCCCCTGATGATGTAGTAGCTGTCAACATCAGGGTGCGATAAATTTCTCACATTTGTGGTAATGCTGATGTAATAAAAAAATCTACTGGGCTGCCAATCATGTAAAAACATAGTACATAAACTATACACAAGTACACAATACTTGGTAATGATTATAAATGGCTGTTACTGGTTTGTATATTTACTATATTATACTTTTTTCATTATCCTAGAGTATACTGCCTGAAGTTATTAAAATAAATGGTTACTGTAAAACACTGTGCCAGGTTATGCTGGTAGCACATGTCGTGTTTACGTCTCTCTTGCATCATTTCCTCTTGTGCTTGATTTAACCTCATTTTGCTTCACTTGTCATAGGCCCTACGCATACAAAATGCACTGCTGATGTTGCCAGCGAAAGGACATGTCGAGTGACTGACCTGGAAACATAAACAAAAAGACCGAGGGCTATGAAGGTGGAAAAACGGGCATGTCCCGTTCACCATAGCTATGATCTTGAAGAACAAGAGCCCAGTGATGGAAACTGTTAAAGATCTGCTTCACTGAAGGCAACAGAATGAACAAAAATTCTAGAAGGGCCTATATTAGATATGGAGAAAAAAAACTAATACCAGACACAGAAGCCTATCCCTCTCAGCATCGTGACCATCAGAGACAAAATGTAAAGTCTGTTTGCAATTTCAAGAGAAAAGGCTGGACCCAACTCTTACTGCTGGCCCTGGGTCATTTAAGCAATTCAAGAGGCATTATTCATTACACAACGTGAAAGTGAGTGGTGAGGTGTGCACATCCTGATGTGAAGGCGGCTGAAGGATTTGTGGAAACTGTGTGGAGGGAAATTACTTGATAGAGCAAATCTTCCAATATGAACAAAACCCCACTATTCTGTAAATGGATGCTGGAAAGGACTTTCACCCATAAGGAGGCCAAGTCAATACCAGGTTTCAAGGACAGGATAGCAGTCTCCCTTGAGGACAATGTTGCAGGCTTCACATTGAAATGTTTTGTAATCTGGCACAGTGAGAACCCCTTGGCCTTAAAGCGTCAATAAGTGGGCACTGCCAGTGCCCTACAGGAGCAATAAGAAGTTATGGATGATCCAGCTCCTCTTCAAAGATGCCCCTGAATTGTTATGCCAAATGGAGACAGTACTGTTTTGAGAATAAGGTACCTTTCAAGATTTTTCTTATTGTTGATAATGCCCCCATTTATCTTCCTTTTATTGGTGATCTTCATCCCAATATTAAAGGGGTGTTTCTCCCTCCGAACACCACCTCTTTGATCCAACCATTGGATCAAGGAGTTCAGCAGCCTTGAAGGCCCACTGCCCGAGGAGGACCTTTGCCCAGGCGATTGCTGCAACTGAGGACAGCACTGAGAAGACGCCAATGCAATTCTGGAAGAATCACAACATCCACGACTGCATCAAGAACCTTGCCGGACTTGGGGTGATGTCACCAAGGAGGGTATGAATGGCATCTGTGAGGAGACACTCAGGAGGTTCATCTGTGGCTTCAGAGGATTTGCCAAGGGTGAGGAGGTTGAGATGGTGAGCACCTTTAACCTGGTGTGGGTGGGGGTGACAGTGAGGAGTTCCTAGAGGCGGCTGCTGAGAAGCTGACTAAGGAGGAGTTATAGGAAATGGAATAAAAATGCACAGCTGAAAAAGAGGTGAGAGAAAAAGAAACCACAGGACAAGAAAAGGAATTCCCAAGAAAATCCACAGTGAAGGGTTTAGCAGAAGGTTTTGTAGACCTCACCAAGCGCCTTAAAAACTTCAAAAGCATGGACCCCCACACAGAAAGATTTTTATTACCAGTTCCTTATCTGCTTAAAAGCAAATGTAAGATTAAATACATATGTAAATTATATGTAAATACTTATATAAAGTATATATTATTTATATTAATTTTCTACAACTTATATATTATTTATATTTATATGAATATATAAAAGGTACCATACTTAGAAATTATATATAGATACATAATCAAACCACATAAACCACCATGAGATATTTCTGAAAAGAATGGCACTTCCTCAAGAAGAGCGCCAGGCAGGTCCTTCAGGAGGGATTCCTGCAGAGTCATGTGACCATACGATGACTTCTGTGCATGCCATTACCTCTGAAGACCTTCCTATGGGACAAGATATGGAGGCAAATGACAGTGATATTGATGATCCGGATCCTAGCCCAGGTTAATGTGTATGCCTGTGTCTTAGTTTTTACCAAAAAAAGTACAAAAGGTAAAAAATAAAATAAAAACTTTTAAAATAGAATAAAGCTTATAGAACAAACACATAAAGAAATAAAATATGTTTGTACAGTGGTACACTGTTTGTGTTTTAAGTTAAGTTATTATCAAAGAGTCAAAAAGTTTACAAAACTGTGGTATATACACACAATGGAATTTTTCTCTGCCGTAAAGAACAAAGTTATGTCATTTGCTGGAAAATGAATGGATCTAGAGAGTATATTATGTGAGATTAGCCAGTCACAGACAGTGAAGGGTCATATGTTTTCTCTCATATGTGGAAGCTAGGGAGAAATTGGGATACAGGAAGGACTCCAGATGAAGGAAGAGAAGCCCCAGTGGAGCAATGGAGGTGCCCCTGGGGAGGGAGCCAGGGGCAGGGGAGGGAGGCTGTTGAAGGAAACACTTCAAATGATGCTAGGTACATATGCAAAATTATCCATGCCAATTTCAATATCATGTGTGGGGAAGAGGAAAGAGTGGGGTAGGTTCCGGGAGAAAGCTCACCAAGTGCTGTGTGCATGTATGCTATGTTCCTACCACTCTGAACCTCATTATGATGTGTGATTACAATGCACCAGTAAAAGTATATTTAAAAAGGAGGGCGGGCTGAGAGAGTAGCTCAGAGGTAGAATGCCCCTGGACTTAATCCCTAGTACCAAAATATTTTTTAAAGAATCTTATTTATACAGGAGCAGTGATAAGAATTAATCATACTTCCATTCAGACAACAGGCAAATCAAGAAAAGAAAAGAAAAAAATACTTAAGGTATTGAAAGAAAAAAAACTACAACCTGGAATTCTGTATCCTATGAAATAATCTTTCAAAAGTGAAGGAGAAATAAAGGGTCCCAGGTTTTTAAGAAAATTGAGAAGTTTATAAAGTAAAAAAAGTTATGTTAAATTAAGGCCAATTTATTACTGAAGAAAAGAAAATAATGTCAATATAATTAATGTAATCTAAGGATACAGTACATAAAAAGTCCTTTGTAGCATAAAACAATGTCCTAACCTTCACGTTAACTTGTCGCTCATTCACTGTCTCACCCCAAGCTACTGGAAGTCCTACAAGCTCCATTCATGGTAAATGCCCAGTGCAGGTATTGCATTTTTATACTGTATTTTTACTGTAGCTTTTCTGTTTAGATACACAAGTACTTACCATTGGGTTACAATTGCATGATGTCCAGTCTCGTTGCCTCGGAGCACTAGTCTGTACCAGATAGCCCAGGTGTGTAGGAGATGATACCTTCTATATTTCTAAGTGGCTCTGTGATGTTCTCATAATGACAAAATTGCCTACTGATGCATTTATCAGAATGTATCCCCATCACTCAATGATGCATAAGTATATCTTGCTTTAAAATACAGAGAAAAGTATAAAAATCAACAGCCAAACCAATTTAAGTGGCTGCCTCCAAGAAGTGGGATTTTATTAGGATGGAAGTGAGGGGGAGCAGGTCAGAAAAAAATGGTTAAAGGACTGTTGTTTTTCATTATAAGACTTTTAGTGCTGTTTGAATTTTTAATTACCCATGTGTATGGCTTTGATAAGGAACATAAATTAATTTTAAAGGGGAAATGTAGGTCCAGGATTTTAGTTGGCATTGCTTGGTTTGTTTTTTGAATTATATAGCTTCAAAGAGAAAAGGACTTTGGAGCCGATGGCTATGTAAATTGACCAGTCAATTTTTTTTAAAGTATAGTTACATCTGTAGATGCTTCCTCTGCGGAGGGAGGGGATGCACAGAGCGGGAACATAGTAATTTCTTGAGGAAATCAACTTTGCAGTTTAAAAATGAAGCCAGGCAACAATTTCTACTACAAGAAGGAAATAAAGACCTCAAGGGTGGTAATAACAATCATTTTGTCACACATATGTGCGTGGGTTGCCTCCAAGCTGTGGGGAGAGCCAGGTGACTGCTAATACTGGAACCTTTGTGTGTGTGTGTGTGTGTGTGTGTGTGTGTGTGTGTGTGTGTATGTATGTGTTACTGGGGATTGAGACATTCTACCTCCAAGCTATACCCCTCACCCTTTTTAGTTTTTATTTTGAAACAGGTTCTCACTAGGTTGCTGAGAGTCTTGCTAAATTGCTAAGGCTGGCCTCCAGCCTGCAATCCTCCTGTCTCAACCTCCCAAGGACTAGGATTACAGTTGTGCGCCACTATACCTGGCTGATACTGGCACTTTTGAGGAGCTCCCCCGTCTCTGGGACTCCTACTTTTTCACCCCCATTCACTTTGCCTTCCCTCCCTCATCCCCTCCCCAATCCTTTCTTCTCTCCTGTCCTCTTTCTCCTGCTGTGACTTTTACCAATACTAGCCACAACATGACCCAAAGGGTTTCTTTTCTTAGGTATACCTCATTGAATAAATAGGTGATGGAAAAAGTGGTAAAAAATTCTCTGCTTAAACAGCAATAAAAAAATTTTTCAAAACCAAAAGACACACATGCAGTTTTTATCTGCTTGAGAACCTTTGTTGATTTGGGTCTGAGTGTATGTGATACCTCACGATAAACGAAGATTCTGTATCCCTGATTTTTAAAAAAGGAAAATGGCCAGGCATATTTTCCTGCAGGCTGTGGCTGGTGAATACATAGATTAAGGGCTTTATTGAACAGACACAGACTCTTTCAACTCACTGCTCGTCTCCTAAGCCTGGTTACCACTCGATTTGGACTTAATCACTGGAGGTAGAATATTTTCCAGCCAATGATCTGTCAGGAGGGCATCCAACTTTTAGATCTCTACTCTTGACTTCGCAAAAATGGTTTTGGCATTATGTCATCTAATTGATGACTTTGTCCTTGTTCTACCTTGCAGAGAACATAATTTCCCAGCAGTTTTCAATGTTAAGATTTAATTACATACTGCAATTCTTGTGAAACATCTCTGACCATTTTAATCTAGAAGTTTCCGGCTTTTTGAATGTCGAGCTATATGCTTTTTTGTGTGTTTGATAGAATTAAATAATTTTCATACTAGGGTGAGAAAAATTGGTGAAAATGTTAAATATACATTTAAAGCATTCAAATATTTAAAATAAGTATATCTGACATTTTATTGTATTTATTGTATTCTTTCTCTCTTCCTTTCTCAATTCTGGGATTTACAGAGTTAGTAGAATTTCCTTCTTCCTTTCCCTCCCTCTCTTATTCCACATTTGGGTTCTGTACTATATCAGTCTTGTTCCTCCCAGTACTCAGAGGTCCCTGTACTGAGAGAGTACTTGCTTACAGTGGTAAGTCAGCTTGTAATTGGTCAAACAACCAGACCTTTGCCTTCTTCCTCAGAGGCCTCACATACCTGGTTCAGAGTAGATAGCTACAGAAAAAAACTATGACAACTCAAGTAATCAAGGAGGTGGTCGTTGCTAAGCAACAGAGAGGCAAGCAGGATGCCTTGTGCTTGGGTCTTGGCAGTGTGCTAGGAGACCTGCCAATCACTCCTTGTCCTTGGGAGACCAGTTTGACCTGCAGGTGTGGGGTGGGTCCTGAATGTGGAGATTCCGAACTAGCATCTGGCTTCTCTCCCAGGCCCTAGTTTGCAACTCATCACCATTCCTTTACCCAGTGCCTTATCTTGGTCACAGGGTTCCTTTGTTTCAGTAAACATCTCATCCCCAATACATATTTCTTCCCCTCCTGACACATTTTCATTTCGAGGTCTCTGCTTCTCTCTGGTTCCAGGCGGAGACCCTGCTTTATTCTTGAGTTCCTGCTCAGTGCTCCCAATCTTAACCCCAACCTGGGGCTGATAACTCCTGTTTGGCAACTATACCTTCCAGCTGTCACCTTCCCTGGCCCCACCCTCACTGAGTCCCCACATGTCGGGACTCCCTATATCCTCCCTGGTCTGTGAGAGTGACCGTTTCCTGGCTCCTTCCTGGCCTCCAGCCGGGTTTTGTCCTGCCTGACTTTGGGAGACTAATACCAGGCTCTCAGCTCTCACTCCTCCTTCTACCTCATTCCTTTCATACACCACAAATTCCAGTGTCCATGAGTTTCATCAATCCAAAAATGTGATGCTATCTATCTATTCCTTGTTTTGATGTCCTTATTCATTTTTTTCTGTGTGTGTGTGAGTGTGTGTGTGTGTGTGTGTGTGTGTGTGTGTGTGTGTTACTGGGGATTGAACCCAGGGGCATTCTACCACTAAGCTACACCCCCACCCCTATTTTATTTTTTATTTTGAAACAGGGTCTTGTTAAGTTGCAGTGCACTGCTGGCCTGGAACCTGTGATCCCTGTGATCCTCCCCAACTCAGCCTCCCAAGTACTGGGATTATAGGTGTGTGC
>PVJS01027014.1:0-26564 GCA_004027185.1 Glis glis | reverse complement strand
ACCCGGATCCTCCGGTCTCCGCCTCCCAAAGTACTGGGATTACAAGCGTGCGCCACCACGCCCAGCTTTCTCTGCCCCTTCTTGACGGCTCAATGGGTCATTAGCAAAAGGCACACTGAGTGCTTTTAAAAGGGGAGCACTCTGGCCCTTTTTAAATTTTATTTTGAGGCAGGGGCTCACTAAGTTGCCCAGGTAGCCTTAAAATTGCAATCATAAATCGTGGCGCACTCCTGGAATCTCAGCTCCTTTGGAGGCTGAAGCAGGATCTCTGCTGGGATTACAGGTGTGTGCCACTGCTTCTGCGTCTTCTCAGTAAAGAATTTTATCAGTTTTTCAAATTTAAGATCTCAGTGGGACGTGGTGGCACACGCTTGTTATCCCAGTACTTGGGAGGCTGAGACAGGAGGATCGCAGGTTCGAGGACAGCCTCAGCAAGTAGTGAGACTCTTAACCTAGTGAGACCCTGTTTCAAAATAAAAATAAAAAACAGGGCTGGGGGTGTAGCTCAGAGGTAGAATACCCGTGGGCTCAATCCCCAGAACCACACACACAAAAAATTTTAAGATGTCAGGTGTTTGCTCTTAGCCGTTTAGAGATTCTCTTCCGTTGTTGTCTGGCTTCTGGCTCTGTGAGGTGGTCCTCTGCTTGTTGAATTGCCACCCCTTTTCCCCCTCCGCGTTCATGGTTTTTCTTTAGTGTTCTTGTGGTATCATATTTATAGGCATGGGTTTAAAAAAATTCACCTTGCTTGGGATTTCTTGGTCTTCCTGAATTGAAGGATTTGTGTTTCTTATTAATTTTGGAAAATTCTTAGCATCGTCTGAATATTGTCTCTACCCTCCTACTTCATTCCTTTTTTCTGAAACTTTGATCAGGTGTGTGTTGGACTGTCTCATTCTGCCTTCTAGGTCTCTTTCTTATGTTTTGTGATCTCATTGTTTCTCTGTGCCCCATTTTGAGTAATTTCTTCTGATCTATTCCTCAGTTCACTAAATCTCACTTTAGCTATATCTAAATTGCTGTATATTGAGTTTTAAGATTTTAGTTATGATATTTTTTATTCTGTTTCTTTTAAAAATATTTCTGGCCAGTTTTTATTTCTGGCCAGTTTTCATAGTCTCTTGCTCATTAATCATGTTTTCAGTCTCCTTTTTATTATTTTAAATGAATTAAGCATATTTTAAAAAATGTATCTCGTGATTCCTTTTTTTTTTTTGCGGTACCAGGGATTGAACCCAGGGGCATTTTACCTCCGAGCTACATCCCTGGCCCTATTTTTTATACTTTATTTTGAAACCGGGTCTCACGAAGTTGTGGAGGGCCTCAGTAGCTGAGGCTGGCCACGAACCTGGATCCTCCAGTCTCCACCTCCCAAGTACTGGGATTACAAGTGTGCGCCACCATGCCCGGCTTGTGATTCCAATAAATGAAGTCTTGATTATCTGATACTACTTTGGGTGGGTTTCTTTTGACTGTTTCCAGGGTTTCTTTGACTTTTCATGATACCTTTCCTATGTGTTATTTCTCTATGTGTTTTTTAATTTAAGATTTTGTGCTTATATTTGTTGGAATGCTAGTAGTGAATACTTTGATGCCTGGTTTGAGAGTATGTTCTTCTGGGGACATTTTTTTTTTTTGAGATAGAATCTTTCTATGTTGCCCAGGCTGGTCTCAAACTCATGGGCTCAAATGATCTTTCTTCCTCAGCCTTCCAAGTAGCTAGAACTACAAATGTGTGCCACCATGCCCACCAGGGCATAGCTTATGTTAGCTTCTGACAGACATTGGAGACCTACTCTACTTTAAATTAGGATTTTTAGCATACAATGATTAGGACCATACAAATAATACAGATTCTAAACTTGGGGACACTTTTTTTGTTTAGTTCTTACACAAAGTCAAAGTCGAGAGGAGGCTAGAAGCCCAAGATCAAGGTGTCTGTAGGGTCACTTCCTCTGGGCTGCGCGGGGGAGTCTACTCCATGCCGTTCTCCGAGCTTCTGGTGTTTGCTGGCTGTCTTTGGTGTTTCCTCACTTGCAGACGCGTCACCCTGATCTTCTTCTTCCCATGCTGTTCTGCGTGTGTGTGTGTGTGTGTGTGTGTGTGTATGTGTGTGTGTGTGTGTGTGTGTGTCCCTAGATCTCCCCCTATTGATAAGGACATCAGTCATAGAGTGAATTCAAGATGATCCTTGTACTATTTCACGCATAGTTGGGACAAGTGAACGGTGTTGTTGAGGCGCACGCTCGCCCTGTCCCCAGCCAGTGCTGCAGTGGACAGTGCCCTGGGCCCTGATCAGCGGCTGGGCTGTCACCTGTCCTGCTTCTCTGGGCCACGTGTCTGTGTTACCAGTGAATTTACCACTGAACTTCTTCAGTGATGACAGCTGTCACGAGGATAGAGTCTGAGTATCTGAGCAGGTGATGGGTGGTTTGGTACCCCAGACCCCACTCATTCATTCATGGAGCAGCTGTTTATTGAGTTCCCACCATATGTCACTCGCTGTGCTGGGTACCAGGAAAACAGATCAGCCGTCCTTGTCTTGAGAAGCTCAGTCTAAGGAGCAGGCAGTTAATTTTGATGGGGCCTGGAAAGGGTGACAGGTAGAAGCCTAGGGGCAGACACTAACCCAGCTTTTGGGCGTGGAGGACGGAGGTCATATCTGTGCTGATCTGAGGGACCAACAGGAGTCCTCCCAGTGGAGAGCCAGGGAAAGGATTCAGGCACGGGGACAAGAACATGCAAGTCACCAAGGCCAGAGAGGACCTGGGTGTGGGGAACTGCGGGGAAGTTATTTGGCTAGTGCATGGGCTCGGTCGAGGTAGCCTTGTGTTCAGGTCCCAGCTTCCCTTGTGGGCGATCTTGTAGCTGATTTCCTGACCTTTTCTGACCTCTCTTTCTTCATGTGATAAGTGACAGAGAATGACTAGACAACCTGCCAGGGCCTCCTGCATGTCCTGTACTGCGTGTTCTGTGGGGATGGGTGTACATTGTTAGAAAGTAGGAGGAAACAAAACAGTATGTGAGTGTGTACACACATGCACAAGCTTAAGTAAAGGTGGTGCTCACGCTTATGAATCTTTGAAGATACAGTCCTGATGGTAATCCTTGCAATGTCTGGCTTCCAGCTAGCTGGGTAACTTCCAGCTATGAATCGTGGATGTTTACAGTGAACGGATGTTTGTTGAATGAGTAATTTTTGATGCCTGAAACAGAACATTAGCAGTTTGACTTTCACTATATTGCAGCTAACCCAGCTATGGTTTTCTTATAGACGAGCTCCCTCTGGACCAGCACAACCTCTCTCTGTCCTCCACGGAGCTCCTGCTGGAGTCTAGCACCACGCACAGCGCTGTACACGTGGCCTTAACGGAGACCGCTCCAGGGTCCCAGCCAAGCAGGTCTCTCCCTGTCACATCCTCTCCATCTGCCACTCTTTTTGATACAACCTCTTTTAGCCACGGAAAACAGACCCAAAGTACAGCAGATGACAGCATCTTTGTGGCAAATTACGGGTCGGTGACAAGTAATGAGGTGGCCGTCGATGACGACGAAATGGATAACTTCCTGCCAGATGCTCACTGGACCTCTTCCCGGACAGTGTCCCCGCCGCTGTACTTCACGGCCAGCCCATCAGAGCTGCCCGGAGAGACGCCCGAGCCCGCGCTCGCTCCGTCGTTACCTGCCATCGTGTCTTTAGAGGATAAAGAGGTGGCGTCAGCCTGGCAAAGCACAGTGCGACAGGCAGCGACGTCTGCTGAGCCCCCCCATCATTTCCGCACTCTCTGGTCGGCTTTTCCCACCTCCGAGGGCATCATTCCAACTCCTAGTACGACTGTGGTGCTTTATCCTCCTGAAACTCACAGCCCATTATCAAGTAGGGCTTTGCCAGAGACGGTGGCCACGGTAACAGAGGACACGGAAACCCCCGTCTCCAGCACGTGGTCTTCGGTGCCCCAGCCGTCAGGCGATGGTACTGCTCCACGGCTGTCGCTCCCCGTGGGGGACGTCTCACAACCTCCAGAGGATATCCTGGCCACAAGCACAGACAAACACCCTGATGTGACCAGCGCTTGGAGTCTACCTCCAGAAGAAGCCATCTCCCCAACAGTGTCCCCCACTGTCACCGTGTCACCGCCAGCCCTTGCTTTCAGCAGCACACAGCCCGCCTGGCTTTCAACCCCTTTTGCATTTGTATCTTTTTCTTCTCCATCAGTCGGTGTTTCTCGCGACCCCTTCCTTCCCAGCAGTGCCGGTGACATGTCAGAACTGCCTGGCAGCTCTGCGGTCCCCAGTCGTGCGGATGACACTCCCATCCGGACCCCTGTGTCCTCCCTCAGGCCGTACACTTGGTGCGCGTCCTGTGCCGTGGCGTCTCCTCGGCTAGTCCTGGCCACAAGCCTCGTGGAGAGGGACATGGGGTCCGGGGATGGACCCGAGACCCTGTCCGTGGCCATGTCGGAAGCCAGCAGCCTTTCTCCATGGAGCAGTGTGGGCGCGGACCTCTCCGAAGTTGAGGAAGATCCCCAAGAATACAATACGCTTTTCCCCTCCAGACCCGTGGTCTCCCTTGCTTCTAGAACTGTGGGCACCTCAGAAGCGAGCGCTGGCGTGCCATCCGAGGTGGGTGTGAGCAGCGTCACCAGCACCCAGGTGTACCCTTCCCACGACCCGCTCTCTGCACCTGTGTCACTTGACCCCGCTTTGGGCGGCTCCTCTGTTGCTGACACTGGCGCCATGCCATCCAGCGCGACCGCTGCGCTTCTCTCAGTCACCCCCAGGGTGCCCCTGGGCTCATCTTTCTCTGTCATGGCGAACACGCCGTCACCTGCTGTCAGAGACTCGTCCAGTCTCTTCACCTGGGAAAGCGCGGCGCCTTCGGCAGCAGCTTCAGTCTTCTCCCACCAAGAACGTGCCAGCGTTTTTGCGCACGAATCTGGAAGCTTTTGGGATTTTGCATCCAGCATTTCCTCCACTCCACCGCTGGAATCCAGCAGCCCTGCCCCTTCATCTTCACAAGTCCCTGCCCCCCTGTCCCCGACCTCAAGTGATCCGCCCCCCCTCCTGTCTCCGTCCTCGGCTGCCTGGGTTGGCACGTTTAGCTTGTCCGACTCTATCAATTCACGGTCTCCTCAGCTTCCCATTCCTGATTCCACAGACCCCACGTTTCCTGAGCTCTGGCCAAGTTCAGACCTCCCTCTAACAACAGTCGCTTTTCTACCCAGTTGCTCAGACGTGCCCGCGCCCTCCAGCTTCCCCTCCGAGTCTCACGAGTTTGCTGGGGCCTCGACGGTGTCACCGACAGATTCTGACGCTCGTTTTACCTCAGCCTCCACTGAAGCTACCTCCAGTCTTGAGTTTTCACTCATTCCCCATGAATCCACGGTCACCGCACTGGTGGCCCCCAGCACCGAGCCCACCCTTGACATCTCGACCCACTCCCCGTCACTGCCGGCTGCTTTCCATTCCACACCCATTTTAACGGAGTCTTCTCTGTCCTTGACTCCGACACCTACTGATGACCGTGTCAGCGCTACCGAGGACCGCACGTCTGTCTTGCCCTCTTTCTCGGAGGTCATTCCTACTGGTACAGAGGCGATCAGTGACGGGCACCTGTCCTCAGCACCCTCCCTTGTCCCCGAGGCAAGCCCCTCGCTGCTGCCCACAGAGCCTGTCCTTGTAGGCTCTTCGTTCCCAATCACACACTTACCGTGGGACACGTCCCCCGAGCCAAGCACCTCTAACAGCACTGCTGCCGCCGGTGATATGGTGGACACCGCCCTGGACAGCGACACGGCAAGTGAGAGCCCCCAGGGGAGCAGTGCGGCCCCGCCCCTGCCATCCTTCCATCCTGTGACCAGCTCGACTCCTGAGGCGACGGTTGGTACTCCAGCACTGGCCACCACCATGCCACCATACGTATGCGACATTACAGTTCCCGATGCCTATTTAATCACCACTGGTAAGGCTCTGCTTCCGGCTGCCTCTCTGGGGTGGGGGTTTCCCCAAGGTGCTTATGAGACAGACCATCGTGGTCCTGGTGTAAGGGTTGGACTCACATGACTTCCGCATGGTGAAAGTCCTCCTCTGCCCGCTTCCTGCGGATTCTCCAGACAGTTCTTACCCTCAGTCTGTTTCCTCAACTATTAGACAAGGATTGCATTGGGTTGTTGTAGATTTAAATGCGTAAATGCATATCAAATATTTAGCCCAGTGCCTGGCACCTAGGAAGTACTCCAACATTTTATATATTGGTAGTTGTAATGAAAATAAATAGAAGATTTAAGTGAGCCATGGAAGTTTTTGGTAGGGTCTTTGTTTTTGGAACACAACCCAGTGTGTGTATAGATAATGTGGTTGAAACAAAACACATTTTTTTTGGTATCGCTAAGTTGCTGAGGGTCTTGCTAAGTTGCTGAGGCTGCTTTGAACCTGTGATCCTCCTGTCTCAGCCTCCTAAGTACTGGGATTACAGGTGCGCCCATCGGACTGGACCGAAACACATTCTTGTTTAGTTCAAGCAAGGATTGTGGCAGTTATGTAAGGTCAACCCTTGCAATTTCATATGCATTTACTCTTCTTGCTTTTATATATTCCTGTAAATGTCACTTGGATCCTGAGGACGGAGTCAGTAAATGTCCTCTGAATTTGATCGCGGGCTTCGGCCCTCTCCCCAGCCTGCAGCCTTCATTGGTAGCCACCCAAGCTGCAGTGTCTTGCGGCTGTGGGCTGCTCTAGCTGCGGGAAGCCGCGGGCCACCTGGGGACGTGCCTGTGCAGGGGGACTTACCTCAAGGACAACGTGCAGTGACCGTGGCCTGTTGATCAGGTCTCCAGGCTTCTCTTCGTGGGAAGTGACTCGGATGTGCATGGCGTCTTGTGAGCTATTGGCATGTGTTCCCCTCCATCCTGATGTTGAAAGGAGTTTGGCTCTGAATTAGATTTGGTGGGGCTATTTTTGATGAAGAATGGAGAGAAAAAGCCAGAGAAGTAGTGGAGAGTTGGTGGGTTAAGAGGAGAGGAACAGGGAGGGGTGGAGGTGGGGAAGGGGACGGGCAGGAGAAGAGTGTGCTTGGCCTGTGCTCCGTGCTGAGTGAGGTGACCTTGGACCCTCTGCTCGCTGTGGCAGTGCCACCACCCTCCAGGACTGCTCCCCCATCCCACAGGGAACCTTGCAACTCATGTGACAAATGGCTATAAAGCTCTTAGTGTGTGTGCGATGCTTCTAGAAGCTACAAGCGATAGAGGCACGAGTCAGACGTGGTCTTAGAGCTGGGCGGGCAGGGGGCGCGCCATGTTTTCTTGGTAGCTGCAATCAGAATGTTGGAAGCAGAGTCCCCAGGGAGTGATGACCGGGGACTGGCAAGGGTGGGTCTGGAAGGGTGTGAAGTCGGAGGTTCACATCCCAGTGAGAGGAGAATGTTGTCATCTGGGGTTGGAGGGAAAGGCCCTCCAGGTGGACGGAACAGGTGGATGGGACATTCGGCTCGCTGCAAATGCGATGAGGTCATGGGAGGAGCAGGTAGCAGTGCTAGGAAATGAGGCTGGAACAAAATTAGGCGCGTCTGTCTTCAGGATTGGCGTGGTCTAGGGGAGGGAGAGGAGTTTCTCGGTGACAGGATGTTTTCTTCCATTTTACAAAACGATTACAAAGTAGTTACAAAGTGGCAGATTATAAGAAGTTTATTAAAAGAGTAACTGAAAGCTTCTTTATCTCTGAGATTCTGTATTTATGATACTTAGGGTATTCAGGATTTTTCGATAAGTAATTAGAAACCAGTTTAGATGTATCTCTCAGAATATCAGGTATTACATGGTATGAATTTAACTTTCAAATCTGATATATATTTAATGATATTTGGTGTTCCTTATTAAGTATGTGGTTTTTTTGGAGGGGGTGTTACTGGGGATTAAACCCAGGGACATTCTACCTCTGAGCTACACCCTTAGCCCTTTTTATTTATTTTTTATTTTGAAACAGTGTCTTGCTAAGTTGCTGAGGCTCTCTTGAAGTTGCTGAGGCTGTTTGTTTTGGTACTGGGGATTGAATCCAGGGGCATTCCACCTCTGAGCTATAACACCAGCCCTTTTTAAAAGTATTATGCTGGGTGTGGTGGTGCACGCTTGTAATCCCAGTACTTGGGAGGCTGAGACCAGAGGATCCGGCTTCGTGGCCAGCCTCAGCTACTTAGTGAGGCCCTCCGCAACTTAGTGAGACCCTGTTTCCAAATAAAGAATACAAAATAGGGCTGGGGGTGTAGCTCAGAGGTAGAATGTCCCTGGGTTCAATCCCTAGTGCCGCAAAAAAAAAACCAGTATTATTATTTATTTTGAAACAGGTCTTGCTGTGTTGCCGAGGCTGTCCTTGAACCTACAATCCTCCTGTCTCAGCCTCCCAAGTATCGGGATTACGGATATGCACCACTGCACCCAGCTAGATATCTGTGTTTTTAAACAAATTTTTGGAATAGCGTTCACTCGCTGCCAGTGTGCACTTCCCTGTTTTGGCGGCCGTGCAGAGCTGTGCGCTGCACTGTCACGTAGTGTTTGGAGAGGAGACAGACCCCAGCTCTCGCTTTCAGCGGTGTCTTTGAGCAGGGGACGCATCCGTCCTCTCCAGTCCTGTTTAGATTTGACCTTGGTTTCTTTCTTTTTAGTAGTTATCAGTCAGTGAGAGGGTCCAGAGAAGGGTTCGAGGTATCTTTTTTCTGGCGCTCTGTAGTATAGTAGACCCGCTGTAGGTGCTGTTGAACTATGATGGACCCATAGGAAGGCGCTTGACCGCGGCATCCAGCGGGGCGTGAGCTGTGCTGCCCACCCGGGACCTCCCTCACCCACGCCTTCTCCGGAGGGCTCATCGCTCTGCTGTTGGCTCTGGGGAAACTAGAGAGAGTTGGGAAAATATCTGTAAGACATGTGTTTCTGGATGATTCCTTAGCTGCAAAGACTCGTGTCCTCATTGTCCAATGTCATAGTTAACAGATTATCTAGAGAAGGCGGCAGTTACGGCGGCAGGGACCATTTAGAGTGGCGCTTGGATATGCCAAGGAACGCCTTTGGCTGTATGGGGTTATTTGCAGTCCGTTCTTCCTGCTTTCCTCCTTAGGGTTCTTCTGTTGCTCTCTTTCCCTTGTGCTTCTAATTTTCCCAAGTTTATCTCTGGAGACCCACCCTTCCTCCCTTCATTCCATCCTCCTTCCCCCCTCCCTCCCTTCCTCCCTCCCTCCTTCCATCCCTCCCTCCCTTTCTCCCTTCCTTTCTTTCCTTTCCTTCCTATTCATTTTGTCTTTTTCTTGAACATCCATGACACAGTCTGGTCCGCTGGGCGCTCACGCGGGCTGTGCCGAGGTGGCTGGTGGTGGGACCCCGCGAGGTGGCCGGGACTCTGGCTGTCTCAGGGTCTCATGAACTGAAGCAGGGGCGGCCCTGCCCTCTTACTATCCAGGTCATGGCTTTGTTGGAAAAGCAATCAAATGTAACTTGAGCATTTGTTTCTTAAAGAATGAAGGATGCAGAGCGATTGTGTCTCCAGTTCTCAAAATTAAGACCAGGAAATGAAAAACTGAATGAGAATATCCAATCTGTTCTAATTCTGTATTGTGGGAATTGTGTGGAAGAGGAAGGAGAAAGACGGTGAGCTTACTAAGTGCTTACTAAACACTGGGCAACGGGCATACTCGTTAGTACAGATTTTTTTAAATAAAACTTTTTAGATCTAAAAACTAAGCCAGGCGTGGTGGCACATGCTTGTAATCCCAGTACTTGGGAGGCTGAGACTGGAGGATCTGGGTTCTCGGCCAGCCTTAGCTACTTAGTGAGGCCCTCCGCAACTTAGTGAGACCCTGTTTCAAAATAAAGAATAAAAATAGGGCTGGGGGTGTAGCTCGGAGGTAGAATGCCCCTGGGTTCAATCCCCAGTACCGCAAAGCAAAACAAAACCAAAACCAAAAACAAACTAAACAGAACTAGACTTTGGTCTGAGAAATGTTTTATTTCCTATAAAAAATTAAAAAATATGGGAATTTGGAAAAATTAAAAAATATGGGAATTTGGAAAAATTTAAAAATATGGGAATTTGGAATACCTTTCCCATGGTTAGTGATAAGCCTTCTTCATCTGCTGCTTTTGAAGAGTTAGGGTAGGAGTCCTCCTTTCGTGAACACATCATCTAGTTTTGTTGAGTCACTTGTAAGGCCTCTAGAAATATTATTTCTGAGAGCTTTTAAAGCCTGGTGTTGTGCCATTAGGGGCACAGCCAGAGACAACCTGGCATGTGTTCAGATGACAGTGGGAAGCTCTTTGTCCCTGGCTGGGTCACAGCTGCTCCTCCCCGATCTCACCCCGCAGGGCCAGAGATGGCTTTCTCCACACCTTGAGCTGATGCTGGGTGCTGTCTACTTGGTACCCTCCCGTCTCTGCTGCTCTTTCTCTGTAGAGCGTAAGCAGCAGTTAGACCCTTCAGCTCTCTTCTACCTTAGTCTCGGCCTTATTTTACAAAATGACTTCTGGAGCTGCTAACACACTTTGGCACAGCCCTGGGGTCCGGCAGTGTGACACCTTTGTTATTCATAATGACACTAACATGCATTTGGCGGTTGGCTTTAATTTGCAGTGCTGGCCAGACGAGCGGTGCAGGAGTATATCATCACATCAATCAAGGAGGTGCTGAGGATCCACTTCAACCGCGCGGTGGAGCTGAAGGTGAGCCCTGCGCCCCGGAGTCCGGCGGCAGGTGATGGTGGCCGTGGAATCACTCTCTCCCCTGTCCTGCCCTTCTCCTGGCGCATGCCTGCTCACCCTCTGCATCTCCAGTCCAGTGTCATATTCTCAGGGACGCCTCTCCTGACCCCACTGGGGGATGGGTGGGCAGAGTTGGGGTGAAGGAGCTTTAGGACCAGAGGCAGCAGCGTGCTCCCTTGATCTCCATCATGGGACTTGGATTTAAGTTAGATTTCTAGAATGAATATCCACGCTTCTTTCTGTACCGTCAGTAAGATAGAGATGGATATGCATATCTTTTATACTTAGACCCCCGATGCTCCCTCGCCCAGATGAGCTGAGGGAGCCATGCTCTATCTAGACCTGCACCGTTCCTAACCAGCGCCGTGAGCAAAGGTGGCTGTGGGCTCATCTGAACTGAGACGTGCCGTTAAGTGTAAAATACACCCCAGATTTCGAAAATGGAGTGAAAAAGAAATGTAAAATAGCTCACTAATGATTTTTTCATTGAAGTTTCAGATTGGGTTAAGTAAAATGTATTTACAATCATTTGTACCTATTCCTTTGCTTCTTAACGGGGCTGCTAGAAATCTTAAAATCGCCTAAGTGGCTCCCGTTCCACTTTGGACAGTGATGCTCAGTAGAGCAAGTGCCCCTTTCATATGGTTCAAACACAACAGACACTTGGAATTCTCCATGAGTCTTTATTCTGTTCCTATTACTGGCTCTTCTTCTTTCTTACCAATATTGTAGTTTTGTGCTGTTTTTGAGAAGGTAGGAAGAATATAAAAAAGAATAGCTGAAATAAAACGATTATTCATGAAGCACAACTTTCTCATTTAAACTACCGATTTTTTTTTTTTTACTTATTGTTTTTCTATCCAACATAACTTCTTCTAAGTTTGAGTTATTTTTGTATTTTTATTTCTCTAGGTTTATGAACTATTCACTGACTTCACTTTTTTGGTAACATCTGGTCCTTTTGTTTACACGGCAATATCAGTCATTAATGTACTCATTAGTAGTAAACTTGTGCGTGACCAGACTCCTTTAATCCTGTCTGTGAAACCTTCTTTCCTCGTGCCAGAGTCCAGGTTCCAAGTGCAAACAGGTAAGACAACTGAGCCTAGTTGTTTTGATTTGTAAGTAGAATTTTATTTTATTTTTTACATTAAAAATTGGAGATTATTTTAAAATTTTATCATTTATTCATTTATTTTTGAGATGAGGTCTTGCTATGTTGGCCCAAGCTGGACTCCTATTCTTAAGTGATCCTCCTATCGAAGCCTCCTAAGGAGCTGAAACTACAGATGTGTACCACTGTGCCTGGCTCTATTATTTAATTTTTTAAAAACTATAATTATGGAAAAATTCAAGTATATACAAAAGTACATAGAGTAGTTTCACGAACCCCCATGTACCCACCATATGGTTTCAAGAATTTTCAACTGCTAGCTGGCCTTGTTACATTTGCACCCCCCACCCACTTGCCTTCCTCTCATGTTATTTTGCAGTGAATCTCAGGTACCATATCATCTTGTTCATAAACATTTCAGCTAGCCGAGACAGGAGGATTGCAGGTTCGAGAACAGCCTTAGCAATGTAGTGAGACTCTCAGCAACCTAGCTAGACCCTGTTTCAAAACAAAAAACAAAAAAAGGCTGGGAGTGTACCTCGGAGGTAGAATGCCCCTGGTTTTAATCCCAGTAAAAAAAAAAAAATTCAGCTTATGTTTCTAAAGAATAAGGACTATTAAACACACATATATATACACATGAGCACTCACACACATATGTGTATATCTATCCAAAATATCATCACTCTCCCTAGAGTTAACAGTAATTCCTTAATATCATTTCATGTTATTATGGGCATCTTCAAATGTTTGTAAAGGTAGAGAGAATGATCTATGTTTATCACTAAGCTTAAACTATAATCAACACTTTACCAATTTTGCTTCATCTCTCCCCTACAAACATTTTTGAGGATGCAACAGTGTTTTAAGGCAATGCCAGATAGCATGTCATTTCACTCATAAATTCCTAAAAATTCATCTCTAATGAATTTACATACATCTGAACTATTCATTAGTTGCATATTGCAATGCTCAAAGTGCTATCTTAAGTATTTTTCCATTTCAAAATATTCAATATGAAGTCACCTTCATATTGCAGGTATTCATTTGGTACACAGTTGACTTTCTACATTTCCATGAGATGATACATAGAAGTAATACCACTTACCCTTGGCCCTGGAAGCAACTGTGTGCCATGTCTATCCTCCTGCAGCCCCAAGAAGCAATTGAGCATCTGGTTCTCAGAGGCTTAGCCTTCTCGTGTCCTGAGAAGCAGACAGGCAGTCCCGCTTACCCACCTTAGATCCTAGGAAGCAGCTGGTCAACCTGCCCTGAACGGGTTGGACCCCAGAGGCCCTGTGAAGTCACCTGTGTAGTCCTTGGACACTGACAGGTGCCCCATGTGGTCCAGCAGTGCATTCTGGCTTCCATGCCACCCTCAGACACTAGTGGACACCCTGCCCTTCTACCAGGCGTGCTACAGTGCACCCACCTTGGCCCACAGGGATGGCCTTCCCCCTGCACACCTGTGGAAAATGACATATGCCCCACAGCTGGTGGCGCAGTCTCATAGCCCCTAAAGTCTAGGCTACTGAGACGTGTAGATAATGCTGATGTTGATTATAGCTGGGGAAGATACACACTGCACTAAAGCAACTACCTAGAACCAAAGCCAACGCTGCCTTGCCAACCGCTGTCTTAGGACACATTGCCAGGAGAAAGTCTTTTATTGTGAAACCCATCTTATAAAATCGGTAGAAACAACAGATCTGCCAGATAACAAATACCAGTGTAGGGACACAAGAAACATGAAAAAACAAGGTAACGTGATGCCTCCAAAGGAACACAGCTCTTTAGCAATAGATGCCAAGGAAAAGGAAATTGATCAGTTGCCTGAAAAAGAATTCAAAATAATGGTTTTAAGGGAACTTAATAAGATACAAAACACAAACAGAAAATTCAATGGAATTAGGAAGACAATTCATGATATGAATGGGAAATTCAGCAAAAAGCTAGCATATCATAAAAAAGAACCAATCACAAATCTTGGAGCTAAAGAATTCAATCAATGGGATAAAAAAAAATACAGTTGAGAACCTCAGTAGCAGAATAGTTCAGACAGAAGCATTTCTGAGCTTGAAAATAGATCTTTTTGAAGTAATCCAGTGAGACAAAAAGTAAAATTAAAAAGAATGAAGAAAGACTTTGAGACTTATGGGACAACATTATGTGAGCAAAACACTCACATTGTGTGTGTTCCAAAGGAGAAGAGAAAAGACATAGAGAACCCTATTTGTAAAACCTTTAATGAAGCCAGGCATGGTGGCACATGCTTATAATCCCAGTACTTGGGAGGTTGAGACAGGAGGATCGCAGGTTCAAAGCCAGCCTTGGCAACTTAGCAAGGCTCTCAGCAACCTAGTGAGACCCTGTTTCCAAATAAGAAATAAAATCGGGCTGGGGTTGTAGCTTGGAGGTAGAATGCTTCTGGGTTCAATCCCCATTACCAAAACAAACAAACAAACAAACAAACAAATAACAAAAAACCTTTAATGAAATAATTGCTGAAAATATTCCAAATCTTGGAAAAGTTATGGACATTCAGAACCAAGAAGCTCAAAAGACTCCTAAGCAGATCCTCTCCAAGGTATATTGTAGTCAAGTTGTCAAAAGTATAAGAGAATTCTAAAGATAGCAATGGAAAAGCATCAACATATATATATCTATATGGGGATCCCCATTACACTAACAGCAGACTTCTCAAAGGAAACCTTTGCGTCAGGAGAGAATGGGATGATATAATCCAAGTGATAAAAGCTAAATCCCTACCTACCAAGAATACCAGCAGAACCATCCTTTTGAAATGAAGAAGAAATAGTCTTTCCAAGGCAAGCAAACACTGAAGGCATTTATAATCACCAGACCAGCCCTATCAGCAGTGCTTCAGAGGAGTTCTACACCGAAGGGAAGGGTTGATCACCACCACCATGAGAAAATAGGAAAGTATGGAACTCACTAGTAGAGCACATGCACAAAAGAGAAATGAAAGAAACCAAATGTTGTCAATACATAAAACCACCAAACTGCAAAGATGAACAACAAAAGAGGAAGAAACAAAGGATATACAAAACAACCAGAAAAAAAGTTGAGAAAATGACAGAAATAGATGACTTATCAGTAATAACCTTGAATGTAATGGGATTAAATTCCCCAAGTAAAAAACATAGACTGGCTGAATGGATAAAAACAACAACAACAAAACAAACAAAAAATAAGAACCAGTCATATGTTGAATATAAGAAATATGTATGTATCTATACTTCACCAGTAAAGATATACAGTGACTGAAAGGGATAAAAAAAGCTATACCATGTAAATAGAAACCAAACATGAGCAGACATAGCTATACTCATATCAAATAAAATAGACTTTAAGTCAAAAACTGAAAAAAAGACAATGAGGATCACTATAATGATAAAGGGATCAATTCAACAAGAAGAAATAACAATTGCTACCCAATTATATAAAAAAGACATTTTTTTTTCGGTACTGGGGATTGAACCCAGGGGCATTCTACCTCCGAGCTACACCCCCAGCCCTATTTTTTATTGTTTATTTTGAAACAGGGTCTCACTGAGTTGCAGAGGCCTCACTAAGTAGCTGAGGCTGGCCGCAAACCTGGATCCTCCGGTCTCAGCCTCCTAAGTACTGGGATTACAGGTGTGTGCCACCACGCCCGGCTAAAAAAGACATTATTAGATTTAAATGGAGAGACTCCAATACAATAACAGTTGTGGATGTCAACACCCCATTTTCATTAATGAACAGGTCATTCAGACAAAAATCAACAAGGAAACATTGGAGCTAAACCATTCTATAGGCCAAATGGACCTAGCAGACATTTACAGAACATTTCATCCAACAGTTGCAGAATACGCATTCTTCTATCAACACACGGAGTATTCACCAGTATATACCATGTGTTAGGTCAGAAAACAAATCTCACCAAATTCAAAAAATTGAAATTATAGCATGTGTCCTCTCTGACCTCCCTGAAATAAAACTAGAAATCAACAAGAGAAACTTCAGAAATTATACAAATACATGAAAATTAAACAGCATTCACTTGAATGACCAATGGACTAATGAAGAAAAGGAAATTTAAAAATTCCTTGAAACAAATGAAAATGAAAACACAGTATACCAAAACCTATGGGATACAGCAAAAGCAGCACTAAGGGGAAAGTTCATAGCAATAAATGCCTACAGAAAGGAAGGGAGGAAGGAAGAAAGGTAGGAAAGAAGGAAGGAAGGTTGATTTCAAATTAGCATAACTAAAGGAACTAGGAAAGCAAAAACAAACCAAACTCAAATTAGTATAAGGAAAGAAATAACAAAGATCAGAGCAGAAATAAAAACAGACTAAAGAAACAGTACAAAAGATTAATGAAATTAAAAGTTGGTGTTTTGAAAAATAAAATTGACAAATCTTTAGTTAGACTAACCAAGAAAAGAGAGAGACAGCCAAATAAAGTTAGAGATAAAAAAGGAGACATTACAACGGATACCACAGCAATACAAAAGATCATTAGAGGTTATTAGGATCAATTGTACACTAACAAATTGAAAAACCTAGAAGAACTGTATAAATTCCTGGACACATAAAACCTACCAGACTTGAACCATGAAAACATAGAATATACCCGAACAGACCAATAACAAGTAATGAGATTAAATCAGTAATAAAAGGTCTTCCAACAAAGAAAAGCTCAGGACCAGATGGCTTCACTGTTGAATTTAAAGAACCTTTAAAGAAGAAATAAAATGCCAATTCTTCTCAAACTATTACGAAATATTGAAAAGGAGGGGACCCTTCCAAACATAAGCTACAAGGCCAGCATTATCCTGATACCAAAACCAGACAAGGACACAATAACAACAAACTGTAGACCAATATTTCTGGTGAACATAGATGCAAAAATTCTTAACCAAATACTAGTGAAATGATTCTAGTAGCACATGAAAAGATTACACCTCATGACGAAGTAGAATTTATCCCAGGAGGCAAAGATGGTTCCACATGTACCTGACTTCAAAACATACTACAAAGCAATAGTAACCAAAGCAGCATGGTATTGCTTAGAAACAGACAATAGACTGGTGGAACAGAATAGTAAATCCAGAAATAGATCCACCTATTTATAGCCAACTGACTTTTGCCAAAAGCAGCATATATTGGAGAAAGGTCAGTGTCTTCAATAAATGTTGTCAGGAAAACTGGATATCCATACGCAGAAGAAAAAACTAAACCCCTATCTCTCATCATATACAAAAATCACCTCTAGGGCTGGGGATGGAGTTCAGTGGTAGAACGCTTGCCTAGCACACACAAGGCCCTGGGTTTGATCCCCAGCACTGCCGAGTAATAAATAAATCAACAAATGTGGGGAAAAAATCAACTCAGTAGGTCAAAGACCAAAACATAAGACCCCAAACTATGAAACAACTAGAAGAAAATTTGGGGGGAAATTCTTCAGGATATTGATTTGGGCAAAGATTTCTTGGATATTACCTCAGAAATACAGGCAACAAAAGCAAAAATTGACACATGGGGATAGATTAAACTAAAAAGCTCCTGTATGGCAAAAGAAACAACATAGTGAGGAGACAAC
The DNA here is from genome assembly GCA_004027185.1 of Glis glis. NCBI lineage: Eukaryota > Metazoa > Chordata > Mammalia > Rodentia > Gliridae > Glis > Glis glis. The sequence goes on along the minus strand of PVJS01027014.1, from coordinate 9,099 downwards.
CTACAGAACGGGAGAAAATACTTGCAAGCTGTTCATCTGACAAGGGATTCATTTCCAGAATGTATAAGGAACTCAACACCCCAAGTAATCCAATTAAAAAAGAAAAAAATGACCTGAATAGAGATTTCTTAAAAGAGGATATAAAAATGGCCTACCAAGTATATGAAAAAATTCTCAATATCACTAATCATCAGGGCAATGCAAATCTGAACCACAGGAGTCAACTCACCTCAGAACGGCCACATCAAAAGACAAAACTAAAACAAACAACCCCACAACAACAAAAGCCAGTACTGGAAGAATGAGGAGAAGAGGGAACTCTTATACATTGTTTGTGGGAGTGTAAATTAGTTTAGCCATTATGGAAAACAGCACAGAGGTTCTTAAAGAAACTAGAAGTTTAACCACTGTATGGGCCGTGAAATCGCACTACTGGGTGTGTATCCAAAGGAACGGGAATCAGTAAATTGAAGAGACATCTGCACTTGCATGCTTATTTTTAGCTTTATTCACAAAAGCCAATATATGGAATCAGCATAGATATTCATTGATAGATGAATGGTTAAAGAAGATGTCAGGAGCCAGGTGTGGTGGTGCAAGCTTGTAATCCCAGTACTTGGGAGGCTGAGACAGGAGGCTTGCAGGCTCAAGGTCAGCCTCAGAAACTTAGTGAGGCCTCAGCAACTTAGTGAGACCCTGTTTCCAAATAAAAAATAAAAAAGACTGGGGGTGTATCCCACAAGTTGAATGTTCCTGGGTTCAATCCATAGTACAACAACAACAACAACAAAAGTCATGTATATACACAATGGAATATTATTCAGTCCTAAAGAAGAATGAAATTCTGTCATTTGTAGCCGCATGAATGGAACTAGAAGCTATTATGTTAAGTGAAATAAGTCAGGAATAAAAAGCAAATACCATGTGTTCTCATTTCCATGTGAAAGTTAAAAGGTTATCTCAAAGAAGTGGAGAGTAGGATAGTAGTTACAAGAGCCTGGGAAGGATGTGAGTGAGGAAAGAGGACTGAAGAAGGCCAGTGGGTATCAGGATGCAGTTGGATTAGAGGAGTAACTTCTAATGGTCTGTAGAATAACTATGGCTGACAACAATTAATTGCATATTTCAAAATGGCTAGTAGAAAGGATTTTCAATGTTCCCAGAACAAAGAAATGATAATTGTTTGAAGTGGCAGATATGCCAGTTACCCTGATCTGATCGCTACACGTTGTATATGGGTATTGGAATATTATACTCTACCCCATAAATATAGCAGTATAATTACTGTCAATTAAAATTAAAAATATACTTTAAAACAGAAATAATACACCATGGTGCTTAATCCCATTCTATGGATGAATTCATTGGTTTAGATACTATTTTGTCCCTCTCTTGGTTCCTTAACCCTTGAGAAGCAGCTCATTCATGGGACTTGCTTGCTGTCCTTCTTTTCAGTACTGCAGTTTGTGCCTCCAAGTGTGGACACTGGCTTCTGCAACTTCACCCAGCGCGTTGAGAAAGGCCTGATGACAGCTCTGTTTGAAGTGAGGAAACACCACCAGGGGACCTACAACCTCACCGTGCAGGTGAGGGATCGCGAGTGCAGAAGAGAACACTGTCCTTTAAAGGAGACGGCACTCCACACGTTTCATTTAAGATGTACATCATGGTTTGAATATAGAATGTCCCCTGAAGAGCTCACGTGTTGGCACGGCAGAAATGTCCCTAGGTGGAGTAATTGAATCAGGGCTCTTCCCTCATCAGCGGATGAGCCCACTGATGGACAGATGATTTGAATGGACTTATTGGGGTCACGGTGGATAGCCAGGGTGTGTCTAGAGGAGGTAGGTCACTGCGGGACTCTATCTGTTCCTAGTCCCTTCCTCTCTCTGCTTCCCCGCTGCCATGAGTTAAGTAGCTTTCCTTTGCCACGCCCTGCTTGCCATGATGTTTCTGCTCTGGAGCTGGCCGACCATGGACTGAACCTCTAAAACATGAGCCGAATAAACCTTTCCTCCTCTAAGTTGTTCTTGTCAGGTATTTCAGTCCTGGCATTGCAAAAGCTGTTTAATACAGTGTATAACCCTTCCTCCCAATGGAGAAAATCCAGTTCATGTGGGCCAGGGGTGAGCGCACTACGGCAGGGAGTCTATACAGCATGAATGGATTGAGTATCTTTGGAGACTGCAGAGTAGTTGATAACCAGGGGGCAAAGATGTGGTGAGCTATAGAGAGATGACCATATGTAGGAAATTCAAGAATGTTCTGAAAAGGAATGGTATCAATCTTAATACCCAAGGAGGGAACGCCTGAATATACTGGTGTTTTCATACAGGTTACTATTCCTTATCTAAAATGTGTGGGGCCAGAAGTGTTTCAGTTTACATAGTTTTTCAGATTTGGGGATATTTTCATAGCCTTTACTGGTTCAGCTTTCCTAATCTGAAAATCTGAAATGCCCCAAATCCAAGCCATTTTGAGCACTGACGTGATGCTTAAAAGATTTTGGATTGTGGAGCACTCGAGCCTTTGAGATTAGGGATGTGCTGCCTGTATCATGGAGCACCATGCAACGCAGCGTGTCCGTCTGAACAGAGGGGATGGCCTCTCGTGAGAGAGCCGGCTTTGTATGTAGGATATGGAAACTGCTGGTGTCTTTGTATTTCTTTGATTTTTTTCCCCCTCCATATATTCTTTGTTCTCTCTTTCTGAAATGTCTATTAACTAGATTTTGGGGCTTCTGGATTTACCTTCCATATTTTTTAATTTTTCCTCATATTTTTCTTATCTTTTTGTCCTTTATTTTTTCTAGATTTTCTAAACTCTATCCTCCAGGTTGCTAATTTACTCTTTAGCTGTGTCCATTATGTCATTTGATCCTTCTATAGAACCAACCTACCTACCTACCTTCCTTCCTTCCTTCCTTCCTTCCTTCCTTCCTTCCTTCCTTCCTTCTTTCCCTCCTTCCTTCCTCCCTTCCTCCCTTCCTCCCTCCCTCCCTCCCTCTCTCCCTCCCTTCCTTCCTTCCTTTCTTCTTTTGCACTGGGGATTGAATCCAGGGGCATTCTACCTCCAAGCAAAACCTCCAGCCCTATTTTATTTTTTATTTTGAAACAGGGTCTCATTGAGTTGCTGAAAGTTTAAGTTGCTGAAGCTGGCTTTGAACCTGTGGTCCTCCTGTCTTAGCCTCCCAAGCACTGGGATTACAGGTGTGCTCTATCACACCCAGCTATTAGCCATCTTTTTTTCTTTTTTTTTTTTTTGGTATTAGGGATTGAACCCAGGGGCATTCTACCACTGAACTATACCCCCAGCCCTATTTTTTTAATTTTTATTTAACTACACCCCCAGCCCTATTTTAAAATTTTTATTTAATACATCCCCAGGCCTATTTTTTAATTTTTATTTTGAAATAGGGTCTTCTAGATGGATGAGAATCTCACTACTTGCTGAGGCTGTCCTTGAACCTGCGATTCTCCTGTCTCAGCCTCCTAAGTACTAGGATTACAGGTCTGGGCCACCATGTCTGACCAGCGGTCTTTTTTTTTTTTTTTTTGCGGTACCAGGGGTTGAACCCAGGGGCATTCTACCTCTGGGCTACACCCCAGCCCTATTTTTTATTCTTTATTTTGAAACAGGGTCTCACTAAATTGTGGAGGGCCTCACTAAGTAGCTGAGGCTGGCAGCAAACCTGGATCCTCTGGTCTCAGCCTCCCAAGTACTGGGATTACAAGCGTGCGCCACGATGCCCATCAGCAATCATTTTTTAAAAAGTTTTCTTTGAGCTGGGCGTGGTGGCGCATGCTTGTAATCCCAGTACTTGGGAGGCTGAGACAGGAGAATTGCAGGTTCCAGGACAGCCTCAGCAAGTAGTGAGACTCTCATCAACCTAGCAAGACCCTGTTTCAAAATAAAAATAAAATAGGGCTGGGGGTATAGCTCAGAGGTAGAATGCCCCTGGGTCCATCCCCAGTAACACACACACACACACACACACATACACACACACACACACACACACACTAAATAAATGCAAAGTTTTCTTTGCCCCTTTTTCGCCACAGCCTTTCCTGCAGTGCTGTAGGATTGTCTGGAATGACGATGTGGGGTCACCTTGGGAGCCTCTGAGGACATTAATTAGGATTTACAAAAAAAATCAACCTCCATTTCCTACATTGTGTCTGTTCTCTGCAGCCGTTGTTCTGCATGTTAATCTTGACCTTTGCTTCTGTGCTCTGTGTCTGGAGACAGATGGTTGGTTGGTTGATTGATAGGGATGAAGAACCAGGTTGTTCATTTTGGCAGCTGGTCCTGCGTTCCCCTTCAGCCCTGGGGATTGTTCCTACCTCAACCTGTCTCCTGATGGGAGAATTCCCTGGAGCGTGGGAACTGGGCAGAATATCTGGACGCAGCTTCTCTCTAGGTGCAGCGTGCGCTCAGAGACAGCCGCCTGGGCGCCCGCCCGCCCGCCATTGTCATGATGAGGCGGTCCAGTGTGTTTTCCCTGGCAGAGCTGAGTGTCCGTGCCTTCTTTTCCTTTTGTGTGCCCTGGAGTCAGCTGTCTCTGGCTCCTTCCTGCGTAAGGTCCAGACCCACAAGAGGCCTGAGTCCCCTCGGGCAGGATGAGGGACTCTTCAGGGCTTCTGGGGATGTGGCGGTTGCTCATGTTGCCTGGGTGTAGTGGTTAGGAGGGAAGGAGGAGGAAGGCAGTTGGCTGGGCTCTTTGGCATGCAGTCTTTTAATTAATTGCACTGACTCCCCTCCGCAGCCCACTTTTGCTCTTGGTCCTCTGCCCTGCCCCTGGAGCCTCTCTGGCCTCCTGGGGGAAAGGCTCTCAGCTTTGCTGTGGTCTCTGCCTGTGTGTGTCTTAGGTCTCAGTTCTGGTTTATTTCAGTACGATCCTGTCCTTTCTCTGTCTTCCAGAAATTTGACAGACTCTCTGGTTTTCCTCCATCCGCAGTGCCATTGGGGATTTAGTCCCCTTTGTTGGGCTTATTGTTATTTCAGTGGATTTTGGGGCAGGAGGCAGAATGGGGAGGGCGATGAATACACCCGCTCATTCCATCACTTAATGTAAAAAACATTTTCAATAAACTGAGTGTTTAAAGTCTTGCAAAAGGGAACCTGGTTAGAAAGCCAGTTGTTCTTCTCTTAAAAACTTTACCTCCTATTAAAATATTGATTACAGAATTTTTGCGAGGAATCAGAGGCTTTCTGCTGTATGTTTTAATTTATTTTTGAAGCTTCTTCTGACTTCCTTCTTTCAGATCTTGAACGTCACCGTTGGTTCTTCAAGGACAGCTCCTCGGAGGGGCCCCGTGAATATTATCTTTGCTGTTAAAAGCACACAAGGGTTTCTGAATGGGTCAGAGGTGAGCGAGCTGCTCAGGAACCTGAGTGTGGTGGAGTTCAGCTTCTACCTGGGGTACCCGGTGCTGCAGATTGCGGAACGTGAGTACTGCGCTCCTTTGAAGCTCTGGGGTGGTGGCTGCGGTGTTTTTGTTGGTGGCCCTCTTTTAAAAAATATTTTCCATTTTTAGTCAGGTGTGGTGGCACATGCTTGTAATCCCAGTACTTGGGAGGCTGAGACTGGAGGATCCAGGTTCACGGCCAGCCTCAGCTACTTAGTGAGGCCTCCACAACTTAGTGAGACCCTGTTTCAAAATAAAGAATAAAAAATAGGGCTGGAGGTGTAGCTCGGAGGTAGAATGCCCCTGGGTTCAATCCCCAGTACCGCAAAAAAAAAAAAAAAAATATATATATATATATATATATATGTATGTATTTCATTTTTAAAAGAAACTTTTTTAGAGCAGTGTTGGGTTCACAGCAAATATGATCCAAAGATACAGAAATTTCCCATATACCTTCCTGCTAGCCTCTCCCATCTCAGCATCCTCACCAGAATGGTCTACTCGTTACAACTGTTGAGCCAGCGTTGACACACCATAAGCACCCGAGTCCCTAGTTTACCTTAGGGCTCACTCTTGGTGTTGTACGTTCTGTGGGTTTGGACAGAGGTACAACGACACGTGTCTCTAACATCACAGTATCGTATAGAAGAGTTTCACTGGGACCTCTTTTTTCAAAAGAAATATTTGGCCGAACTCCAGAGTATGAATCAGATGAATCGGAACTTCTCAGATTCCAGCCAGAGTGGGCTCTGGGAGCCTCCTCATGAACTGTGCTCTCTTTATTACTTTTTTTTTTAAAGTAAAGAGTGCTATTAAAAAGTACTCTGATTCTAGAGAAGGCAACACCGTAGGGGTGGAGGACAGATCTATGGCTGTCAGGGCTGGGGTGGGAGGAAGTTTGACGATAGCAGGGTGGCAGGAGGTAGTTTTCGGGGGAGATGAAACTGTCCTGTGTCCTCAGTGTGGTGATCATGTGACTTATACATTTATCAAAACCCGTAAAACTGGATGCCAAAAAGAGTGAATTTTACTGTTTGTAGATTTAAAAATAAAAACAATGAAACATGAAATAAATGAACAAAACCTTTCTTCCTGGATGAAGCAGTTAGATTTGCAGTGTGATTGGGAGGCAGTGGGGGAGGAAGGGAGAACATGTACTTCAAAAAATAGTTAATTCCAGAGTTGAAGTCACAGAAAAAGTATCAGGTTCCTTTTCAAAATGGAACAGCCAAATGGCCCAACGACTGTTAATGTTTTTCAGTGTATTGGCAATTAAATTATTTCCTTCTGGCCCTCTCTCTCCTAGAGACTAGCGCACTGAGAAACTGCTTCCTCTCCGTGTCTTTGCATTAATCTGGCATTTTAGAGTCCAGTAGTGTAGGGAGGATGAGTACGTGACTGACCCGCACTGCTCCCAGAACACGCGCCTTTCTGACTGTTGCGTCCATATTTCTTATGGATTTCTTTTCTTCCCCCAACTCTCCTTTTTGTAGCCTTCCAGTACCCACAGCTCAACTTGTCTCAGTTATTGAAGTCCTCTTGGGTCAGAACAGGTACGTTTAACTTACGTAATGTTTTGGGAACTGTAAGAAATAAGAAGTCTGTGCGGGCATATTGAGAATGATATGCTTTTCCTGTTTCCTAAATTCAGGGCAAAATGTACTTTCAATTCTTGGCAAAGAATGAATGAGAAAGGGATTCAAATTGGGCTGTGGGAATGTGTCCCACTGAGTCATGGCACAGAAAGGACTGGCCTTCTTTAACATTCATACATAAGTCCAGGGCAGAGTCTAGCCAGAATTGACAATCTCCTGACCCAGAACAGGATGAGTTTCAGAAGAGACCATCTTTTTTCTTAAAATCGTTATTTGTTTGGTTTTATAAAGATGAGTGATGTCCCATGGTAAGCTGCTTTGGGGACCCGGGTGAGATATTTAGAGCAAGGGGATTGATTGCAAGAAAGCCTTTTTAATCTGGTCCACAAAAGTGTAACGGGTTAGTTACACACTCCTCGCGTGTTCTGTGCCGGCAGCACAGTGATTGCTCACGCAGAAAGAGTGTGTTGAGTAGTATAATCACCATTTACAAGATTCCCAAACCTTGCCGATGAACATACACACGGCCTCCCCTGTGAGGGCCCTCCTCTTTGCGTGGTGCCTGGGCCCCATTTTCCAGATTATTTTCATAGCAATTAAGTGACTTGCCCATGGTTGTATCTCAGAAGACTGACACTAGTTCTGGCTGAAAAGCTTGTGCTGGTTCAGCCTCAACCATGCTGATAAGCTGATTGTCTGTGTAGATAATCTTGTCTAAAGCAGATAACAAAAGACAGGCAGACAGACACCCTTTCCTCAGGTTAGTTTGTGAGTCCAGGTCTTGAGATAAGAACTCACATGTTTCCAGGAGTTCTGAGATAAGTGCTGATATACAGAATGTTGTGTAAATGTTCTTTGCTCAAAGGGCCAGCTGGCTGGGCTGAGGCTGGGCTGAGTTCCCAGGGCTTCTGCCTACCAGTCTGTGCCACACTTCAAGCCCAACTAGAGATAAGACTCTAGATAAGACTCCAGTGCCCCTTCCTGGCCTGCCCTCACCCCGTTTTTTGTTCACTTCCTCCCCACTTTTAATGTTTCTCTAGGGGCTGGCATTTTGCAGTAATCCTGTATTAATTTCTCTTACACATGTGCACACACGCACACACACGTACATACACGTGCAGCCTCGCCCTTTCCTCTCCACCACTGACTTGTCTGGGGGGCTGCGTGTGTTTCCCGTTGCCTGTAGTCCTCCTGGGCGTCGTGGAGAAGCAACTCCAGAACGAAGTGTTTCCAGCTGAGATGGAGCGCAAGCTGGCCCAACTGCTGAGCGAGGTTCCCGCCAAGAGGCGTGTCTGGAGGAGGGCCACCATCACTGCTGGGAACACCATGGTGCAGGTACTCCTAGGAGGAGGGAAGGCGAGGGCAAGAGAGCCCGCTAAAACCTTGCTGTGTTTTCCTGCAAATGGGAAGTGCCACGAGGAGATTTTGAGTGCTCTATTAGATAGCAGCTGCACATGGCAGCCTTGCAGGTCAACTCGATCCCAGACAAAAATAACCAGATTTTTTTTGTTGTTGTTGTGTGTGTGGGGGGGTACTGGGGATTGAACCCAGGGGCATTCTGCCTCTGAGCTACACCCTCAACTCTATTTTTTTTTTACTTTTTATTTTTGAAACAGGGTCTCACTAAGTTGTGGGGAGCCTCTCTAAATTGCTGAGGCTGTCCATGAACCTGCGATCCTCCTGTTTCAGCCTCCCAAATACTAGGATTACAGGATTACAGGTGTGTGCCACCACGCCCTGTTGAGTTCAGACAAATACTGATCGAGTCCTTAGCATGAGACCTTGGGGAGCATAGTGGAAGAATTGTTACTGGGTTCCTATACTATCGCACGATATTATCATAGTTTTCTAATTACCAAAATTGTAGCCTGTGTTATGGAATGGAATTATTGATGACATCATAGAGATGAATCATTCAGCTGGAAGAGACCTTCATAGATAGGAAGAAGGAAATTTTTTTTTTTTTTTTTTGCGGTACCGGGGATTGAACACAGGGGCGTTCTACCTCCGCGCTACGCCCCCGGCCCTATTTTTTTATACTTTATTTTGAAAACGGGTCTCACGAAGTTGCGGAGGGCCTCACTAAGGAG
>PVJS01027013.1:0-26561 GCA_004027185.1 Glis glis | reverse complement strand
ATAACATATACACAGAAGTCCGTATTGTAAAGGCTATAAAGACTTGCAGCACAGTGAGAAGATGCCTCTGCTCCTTCACACTGCGTACAAATTACATGAATTATGTTGCGTATCTCTTGGTCCACTGTCTGGCTATCCTGTCATGTTCTGCTCTGTTGGTCAAATACTGAGTGGCTATGCTTCCAACCAGAGGATCCGCTGGAAAAGTGGAAACAACATTAAAAGATATTATGTGGTATCCTTAAAGCTACAATTCTAACATTATTATTAATTAAAACATTTATATTTCACAGTGTCTTTATATATAATGGCTTGATTTTCAAAAGAAAAAAATGCTTAAGGTAATATGATCACTTGTATATATTCATATTCAAATTAGGAAAGCCTCTGTTGAGTTAGTAGACAGGATTTTTATAAAAGACGCATGCCTTTAATATAAGAAACTATTCTATCGTCTTGACATTTTATTCAACAATAAAAGTGTGGGTGGTTGTACTTATGGATTATTATGGTAATTAAAAAACAATTTTTACATAAAACCCATCTTAGGATACAATGCTATCAGAATGAAATGTTTCCTTCATTCTGTGTAGTAATCAAACTCTAATCACTATGCATGTCTCCACTTAAAAACTTACTTGCCATTCTGTTTTAAATAGAATTTTGAAACAAATACTGAATCTGAGATGTAATTTTTAATTTGAATTTATTTTTCTAAAACTATGTAAAGCTGGGTGTGGAGACCGGAGGACCCGGGTTCACGGCCAGCCTCAGCTACTTAGTGAGACCCTGTTTCAAAATAAAGAATAAAAAATAGGGCTGGGGGTGGAGCTTGGGAGGTAGAATGCCCCTGGGTTCAATCCCCAGTACTGCAGAAAAAATAAAATAAAAATAAATAAATAAATAAATAAATAAATAAAACTATGTATACATGGTATGATATTTGAAGTGTTCCAAATAACCAGTAAGAAAGTAAAAGTTTTCTTCCTTCCTGACTCCTAACTACTCAGAATTTTCTCCCAGGAAAACAATTATTATTCATTTACAGTATTTCTTTCCAGATATTTTATATGCATATACAAGCATTCAGGATATTATTATTAGATATATGCATTTTTCCTCAGAACCTGTTCACTTAATGTATCTTTCCCTGTCAGTTCATATAGAGCTGATTCATTCTTTTAATAGCTGCATCCTCAGTTAATAGACATGGGTTATTTCTAATCTTTTGCTTTAATAAATGATATCACAATGAATTTCCATCTTATCTATCACATATGTCTAACTGCTGAGCCTATGGCAACAGTAACGGCATTTAGTGACTTATCAAATATTTAGAAAAAGTAAGCCAGTTTCTCTAAAAATGACCATATAGTAAGATTCCATGTGAGACTCCAAGTGTAAACACTTTGTTGGGTCAGCTTACCCATGTTAGGCATTTCTGAAAAATTTATGAAGTGTGCATTAATGACTTTATTGCTGAGTTTATATAATCATAATCTAGTCCATCTCTCTCATCAGCTATCATTTTAATATCCATTACTACTATATCTAATATAACTAATCCAAAAAGGAAGGGAGAAGCCCTTCATTTCTGAGTAGTTGAAGCATATGGCAGCATGGAAGGAGAAAGAAAAGGAGGCACCAGTAGCATACTTCCTGCCAGAAATTATCTGTACTGCTATATATTTTAGAAAGTAGATATTCTATGAATGATGGTGAGAAAGTGACTGTAGAGTGGTATGCCATTAGCAAACTAAAAAGAAGTTACTGAGGAACCTTTGGCCTAGTCTAATTGAAATGGCATTGATAATTTCCTTACAAAATGTTTTATGCTCATCTACCAACAGCATTTATTTCTCCACCAACATTTAAGCCAACCAAGAAAATGCACTGGGTTTTGAAGTCTTTCTGTATATGGTGAGAAAGATTTGCTTACCAGGGTTGCAGTCTGTCAAAAGAGAACAAATAGACAGCAAAACTTTTGAAATAGTCAAAGCAGGACTCCAGTTGTCTTTAAGGATGTCCAGACAGATGACTCCCTGACTGTTGATGTTGCAGTGATAGATTCTGGTGCGGAAAGTAACCTAAGTACAGTCACATTAAAAACAGAAAGAAAATGAATGCTTTATTATCAACTAAAAATTTCACAGTAACGTATCATATATGATACTAAATAATTTAACTAGAACTTATCTTAAGGTAAATTTAATAATAAAGTTAAATGGCTTTGACTCAGTTGAAACTTTTGTTTTCACCTGGTATATATTGATTTTAAAACAAAGTGAGTAGCTGATCAATTAAATCTAAGTGAATAATACAGTAACCCTATGTATGTATGCACACGCATACCATATATATCTGTGTGCACACGCACATACAGAAAGACAAAAAAAGAAGGAAAACAGGAATGTTTTGGTGCCAACATATGAGGAAATGATAAAACTTTTCCTAAACATAAAAGTTCTATTAGTTTCTTAGAAGAAATGATCTGTATAAACTCAACTAACTTGTTGCCACATGTCAAAAATAATGGAGGAGGATTGAAGGGAAAGTTGGTGAAACCATCTGCACTAACTTTCTATTCCTCAGCCTTCCATTTCCATAGTTGGTTCAATGCCTTGTTAGACTAAAACATTAAAATAAAATAAGTATGGTTTTTAGCTACTGAGTAAAGGAGACTGATATATCCCTGACATTTGTGAGAAAAGAAGATAAATCAAAAAAATACTGGCAAGTTTCAAAACCACCAAAAACAACTGGGCAGTTCATTCATCATTTGGAGTTACAGAGAAAAAAAGAACTTATCTCTTAGAACTAGCAGTGCAGTGTGAGTTTCAAAGTGGGATTTGTGAAGAAAATATTAAAAGCTCTCAAAACTATCTTTTTGGACAAGATGATGGAGAGGGAGGGAAGAAGGAAGAGAGGGAGAGAAACAAGACAAAAACACATACACCAATTAACCAATGGTTAGTGGGGGGAGGAGGACAAAAAGGAGACCACAGCCTTCTAGGACTGCTTTTTAATATAATACATTGAAGTTACATGTGAATATGGAGTCTTAATCATAGATATTCAAATTAAGATGGGCTGAGCTGGGCATGGTGGTGCATACCTGTAATCCTCCCCAGTACAGGAGGATCACAGGTTCAAGGCCAGCATGTGGTTACTTAGCAACACTTACTTATTTGTTGTTTCAAAATAACAAAACAGGGCTGGGGGTGTAGCTCAGAGGTAGAATGCCCCTGGTTCAATCCCCACTATCAAAATAATGATGATGATGATGATAACAATAACAACAAATTAAGATAGTATGAAGTGTAAGGAACATAGCAGATTTCAAAGACTTAGTACCAAAAAAAGAATGTAAAAGATCTCATTAATAATACTTATACCCAGGGGTGGTGGCGCATGCCTGTAATCCCAGTACTTGGGAGGCTGAGACCGGAGTATGGCAGGTTTGAGGCCAGTCTCAGCAATTTAGTGAGGCCCTCCACAACTTAGTGAGACCCTGTTTCAAAATAAAAAATAAAAAGGGCTGAAGGTGCAGCTCAGAGGCAGAATGTCCAGGATTCAATACCCAGTACCACAGGGGGAAAAAAAAACTTACACTGATTACATGTTGAAATACCAATATTTTGGATATATTGGATTACATAAGATATATTAAAATTAATTTCAGCTGGGCGTGGTGGCGCACGCTTGTAATCCCAGTATTTTGGGAGGCGGAGACCAGAAGATCCAGGTTCGCGGCCAGCCTCAGCTCTCTCTCTCTACTTAGTGAGTCCCTCCGCAACTTCGTGAGACCCGGTTTCAAAATAAAGTATAAAAAATAGGGCCGGGGGTGTAGCGCGGAGGTAGAACGCCCCTGGGTTCAATCCCCGGTACCGCCAAAAAAAAATAATAATTTCAGTTTCTTATCTTTTAATGTGGCTACTAAAAAATTTAAAAGTATACATGCAGCTTTGCATTATATTTTTATTAGATGGTGCTGCTTAGAATATGGGAGTAATAGCCGGGCGTGGTGGCACATGCTTGTAATCCCAGTACTTGGGAGGCTGAGACCGGAGGATCTGGGTTCTCGGCCAGCCTCAGCTACTTAGTGAGGCCCTCCGCAACTTCGTGAGACCTGGTTTCAAAATAAAGGATAAAAAATAGGGCCGGGGGTCTAGCTCCAAGGTAGAATGCCCCTGGGTTCAATTCCCAGTACCGCACAAAAAAAAAAAAAAGAATATGGGAGTAATATATATTCAGACCACTAACTATTCAATAGATATAAAAGTTTACAAATAAAATTAATATTTAAATCCTTTCAGCTATTAATAAAAATGAATGGAATAGTACTCATGAACATAAGAGAATTAAACTTTATTATTCCTCATGAAGTTCAACAACTTATGTAAACCTCAAAAAAGTACTGTAGAGAAATAATTGTTCGTAACACTAAGATAATAACAGAAATCTTATTTATGTTTTACCTTCTCCAAGTATACACCTTAAGAATGCTTAGTACTATATATCACAGCAAGAGGAAAGAACCAAATGAACAATTTTTAAAATAAAAAATAAAATAGTGCTGGGGGTGCAGCTTAGAGGTAGAATGTCCCAGGGTTCAATCCCCAGTACCACAAACAAAACAAAACCTAATTTTGCTAACATGTTCAAACCAATTTCCAATATGAAAAATTAAGTATGTAGAAGTATCAACTACTTCTATAGTCGTGATGCTTACTCAGGTTTTATTTTTACTCTAATACAGAAAATTTTACCACTGAATGCAAATTGAGCAGTTAGTAGATATGCTGACATTAAGTTCATGTCAGTTTGACTGTGAATACAGTTTGTGGTGTGATCAAGGTGAGGGCTTTATCCCTTTACTTGACGGATTCAGAGAGACTCTCCAGACCTGGGTGCATTAAAAAGACAGTAATTTTAATATCTTATTCTGAGGGAACACATGGTAAAGCACTCAAAAAAACAATAGCTTTAACTGATTGGGAGTAAGTAACTCCAGAGGATAAGGGACTTTGTTATCTGCAATTTGAGGTAAACACCACTAGGTGGAACTATTGCTACCTTGTACAATAATGCTTTGCTGAGTAATATCCTTTTTTTAAACAAATTATTTTTATACACACATTTATTAAATCATTATATAAGTGACAAATAGTAAAGGGAATATAAGAAACCATGTTGAAAAGAAAAACATTTCATCATACTTAAGGGCTCTTGTATGTATACTTGTATGTCTCTGTAACAAGGGTTTGTACCATTCTTGAGGTTTGTACCCTTTGGCTTGATCATTTTACAATGAGAAATCAGAGGAGGAAGCCATTCAAATAACTATTATGTTTTAAGCTTGGCAAAATAACTGAAAGTCATTACAAGGTGCAACTCAACCCTTCTCTGTTTGAACTAATAGCCAATAAAAAGGTAAAGGAGCAGCCCTGCCATCCTCAGTTTTCCATTACTACATCACACCCAGAGGGCACAAAAGGAGTTTACTAAATATTATTAGTTTTCCTTTTCTTTGCTATGCTTTCTAGTTTTTGCTTATCTATAAAAAGAAAGACAAATTCACATTATTAAACCATTACCTCTAAAGCCATCAAATAAGCTCTTTTTTTTGTTGTTGTTGGTACTGGGGAATGAAACAGGGTTTCACTAAGTTGCTGAAGGAAGTTTACTCTTTATCCTAATATATTTCTTAAGGAAGGTTCATATCTGTTTTATTGATGTACAAGGAGGGTATACCTTTATTTACCATTAACAAACCTTCTGTTGAATATGAAGTTATTTGTAAAAGGCAACAGCCAATTTTTACTTTTAGTTTTAAAATTATTGGCTGTTAGAGTTTCCCTATCAACTCATGAATAACAATGAAATAAAAATGACATTAATATGTATTTATACTCTAGAATAACTGATTTTGGAGAAAAATGTACTTAATGTACTTCTAGGTTCTTACCTTTGGTGGCTTAAATGGATAATCTGATGAAAATGTGATATCCAGAAAAAACACACCACCTTCATATACAGAACCGGGTGGACCAAGTATAGTTGATCTCCATTCATAAATGTTATCTCCTTTAGGCCCAGCACTATTTAAAAGAAATTAAAAATCAGTATGTACACCTGTAAGCAATGCATGTTAACACCTAAAACCAATAAAGTATTTAAATTAGCAACTTAGAGCAGATAAGTATCTGATGTGTTTGTGCACGTGTGTATTATTCGGAAATATTTCAAACTTATAAACAAATGCAACAAAAATACAAAGACAACCTGTGTAACTTTACCAAGATTCTCCTATTAGTATTTTGCCATTTGCCTTTCTCTTCCTACACACACACACACACACACACACACACACACACACTTGTTTCTAAGCCATTTGAGAGTAAGTTGCACAACATCCTGGCCCTTTCAACATAAATAGGTCAGTGTGCATTTCCTAAAAACAATCTCCTATAAACTTCAATAGTTAACATTTCAGTAACTAAATCAACACAGTACTTTACAATTGGCATTATGAAGTTGCCAACTGTCTCGGTAATACCTTTAAAAACAATAAACACAACCTTTTTCTCCAGGCACAAATTAGTCTTGGGATCAAGTATGCCTATGTCTTTAGTCTCCTTTAACTAACAGGTCCTTTCAGCCTTCCACTTTTATAACTAACACTTTTACAGAATATGCTCCTAGGAGGGAGGGAGGTGCTTATCACTTTGACTTGTCTGGAGTTTTCCCATTATTAGATTCAAGTAACGTAATTCCTGGCCAGTGTGGTACTTAAGTGACGTGGCCTTCTTAGGGTATCAAATCTGGAGGCACATAGTATTCACCTGTCCCTCAGGGGCAGTAAGTTTCATCACCCAGACAAGGTGCTGTCCAATTTCCCTACTGTGTAGTTACTATCTTTTTCCTGCAACCAATAAGCAATCTTTGGACAGATACTTTAAGACCATGTAAGTATTTTGCTCATCAAAATTTCTCCCCAAGATTTAACACCCACAATGTGATTCTTTGAACTTTACCATGATGGTGGCAAAATCAAGATTTCTCAATTCCAGTACTTCTTCTACACATAACAACTGGCACTTGAAATGTATTACTGGTATGCTCTCATGGATTTCTTTTTTTCCCAATGCTTTATTATTCACTACTGCTTTAATTATGTTGATGTTCAAATTATCCCAGATTTGGCCAGTGAGAACCCCTACATTAGCTCCTACTCCCCTGCAACATGCCATAATCACTTTGGGGAAACATTACCCCTTTCTGGTATAACAAGATGCTCTCGACTCCTCTCCTGGCCTTGGAATGAGCCATTTCTTCAAGGAGCCAAGGTTTCTTTGGGGGGAATGTTGTTAGAAACAAAGATCTGAGTGCCAGGTCAGTTACATTTTAACACCATGTGCTCAACACCATAAGTTTATTTATTAAATACAAATGAGAGAGACCATTCAAATAAAATCTAAACACAATTTCTTGTTAGTAAAGCAACTCTAATACTCCTTAAATTCTCTTCAATGCACCTTACAGACTTTCATTTTTCTCTAATCTTTACATCAAGAATTATCTTGGCTTCCTGAACATATGTATATATAAGGTTTATCTTCTTTAAAATGCCCATCAGTTTATAAATGACCTACAGATCCTATTTAAAAAACACAAACCAGCATTGATAAATCAACACTTAAAATCATTGAACTACATTATACCAATTCTGTAAAACATACACTAGAAGACTTCAGGTAAGCAATGCTATCAATAATTGAATGTGTGCCCTGAGAAATAATTCATACAAAAAAGGTGTACCAAAAGGTGATTAAAATTACAGAAAGTTTCAATAATCTATCTTTAGGGCAGATATATATGCACAGTAAAATTTTTACTATTATGGCCTATATAGGGAAAATGTTTTCTTGAAAATAAATAACATTTAATAGATTTTAAATATACACAGAAAGTGGTACCAACTAAAGAAATGGCTTATTATTCTGTTATTTGAGAATCAGGTATACCTTCTACAAGTGAATATTCACTGTAATCAAAAACATAAAACTGAGAATCCATTTTATGAAAACAAATAAAAAGTTTAAACTGACTCAATGGCATTTTTTCCATGTTAATTTTTCACTTGGTGATTCAAGGTAATCATTACAAAATTATAGTATCAGAACTTTTATAGTAACAGCTGTTCTAGTAAAATGTTTCTAAACTATTATTAGGATGTAATGATCCTTATTATTAGTAGTAATAGTACTAACAATAATAATGTTAGGTAGGATTTACTCCATCTTTACTACAAGCCAGGCATTGTTTAAAGCACCATACTGGCGTAATTCATTTAATTCTCCTAACAAACCTTTAGCATAGGTATAATAGTGTTTTATTTCTATTTAGGTATAATAGTGTTATATTTCTATTTTCAGATGAGGAAACTAAGTTCAGAGAGTTAAATAATTTTCTATATGTACCAGAGTTACAAAAACGACTCAGAATTTGAACAAAGTATATAAACTAGTCCGTATTTCCTGGAAGGTTTTGCTACATTTCTTTTTCTACAGTTAACTAAGGGGAGCTGTTCTCCAAAGAAACCAAATTGCCTCAGAGATATTTTGGGATTTCTGTGCAGAACTGTGTTACGCTTCATATGGTTGGATAGAAGGTAAGTTTGGGGATAACTATATTTTAATGGATCACAAAATATTAAAACTGAATGGGCCTGAAACCCAACCATCCTTTTACACTTGAAGAAACTAAAACACAGAGTAAAAGACCCATCTTAAATCTCCTCTTCCAGTTAGTGAAAGAGCTGGGATTCCCACACCAAACAGTTCTTAAATTTGCCTTCTTTCCACTTACCAGGCTATCTGCCATAGGACAAAGGGTACATTTACGTAAATTACAACAGGATATTCAATGTGACTTTTCTGTTGACTTAAGTATACTATGCAGGCTGAGGCTATGCTATTGCCATTTCTTTACTGTACCCAAAAACACCTAGCCTAAGGGGAGTGAGGGCTAAAATCCAGCCCTTGTGTTGGCTGCCTTGTCTGCACTAAGGGGCCCTTTTTCATTTTCACAAAGGTACCATCTGCTACTCAAGGCATGGAGAGGGTGGGAGAGGGATAGTAAGGGGTTTGGGATCAGAGCAGCTGCAGGACTGAATCCACTCTAATCCAAAGAAAGCATTTCATAGGCTAGCAACTGACCTGCCACTGAGGCCTCTCAGGGGCATCGAAAATGGATGATAAATGCTGACAGTTTCATATCAGGTGCTAGTCATTTTCACTAGTTTCCATTTTCCCTCTCCTTTTCTGTTCCACAGAGCAGCATTCCTGCAATTCTCCACTCTGTATCCAATGATCCATTTTCCCCTCTCTGATGAACCATGTCCATTGAATCCAACAATGCCTTTTCAACCTGTTTCTCTACCCCTTCCGGCTTCCATCTCAATGATCATTCCTTTATAGCAAAACTACTTGAAAGTTTATCTCTACCAGCTGTCTCCAATTTCTCCCCTCCTGTTTTTATCTGACCCCATTCCACACAGGTTTTCCTCTTCATCCCTCCACTGAAATAGCTCTTATCCAAGGTCACCAATGACCTCAATCCTCCAATGATCATTACTCAATCTTCATCTTATCCGGTTCAGCAACATCTGATAGAATCAATCACTTCCTGCTTGATACACTTTCTTGGTTTTGTTGCTAGAATAACATCCTTTTTTAGTTTTCATCCTAACTTTACTGGTCCCTCCTCTTCATTCTCTATGGCTAACCTCTAAAGAATGCCAGTCCTCCAGAGCTTAACCTCTTCTCTTTTCTATGTACATGTACTCTTTTGGTAATCCCATGCGACTTTATTCAAAAGCACTAATATGCTCTTAACTCCCAAATTTGTATCTACAGCCTAGATTTCTATTTTGAATTCCAGAGCTATACGTCTAAGTACTAAGCCTTTATTTGGAAATCTAATATTTAAATCCAGTAATTTTGAAAAGTACCTCAAATTTAACACATTCCAAATAAAATTCCTAATATTCCAACTACACTCCTGTTTCAGCTAATGGCATCTCCATTTAGGGTAAGCTAAAGAGAAAGACCAATCATCAAAATGCCTAGAGACTCCATTTTTTGTTTAAATACAATTTAGCATTTGAGAAATCCTTATTCTATTTTTCCCTTGCAAACCTTCATTTTCCCTTTTAAATATCATGTTTATCATAAGCTATTATATCAAACAACAAAATAAAAAAGTAGGTAAATGGTATAGATACAGTGGTAAATTGATATATGGGAATATTGTTACCAGAGACTCTTACTGTTAACAAGTGATATTATTTCAAGCATTGGTGGCATCAGGACTGATATCCTTAGCAAATCTTTTCTCACTGTTTGAATACTAATTCAGGATTGCTTTCATGGCAAGAGTCACAAACACTATCTTTCTGCAACACAGCAGTGATTTCCTGTAAGAAGTATCAAATGATTAATTAATAATGGGTTCACTTTACAAATATATATTTTTTCTAACACAATGTTCTTTATAAATCCAACTTTCTAATCATGTACTAAGCCAAATACAGAGGTTCATACCAAAAACCCTATGTATGCTTTTTTTAATCCCTAAGGCAAAAAGTCTCAAAATGAGCTGAACTAAATGCAAAGAAAAAAAGGACATAAAACAATGACTTAAGACTTCACAAAACTGTGGAAAACATGGTATAACTTAAATTATTAAAATATTAAGCCAGGCGTGGTGGCGCACACTTGTAATCCCAGTACTTGGGAGGCGGAGACCGGAGGATCCGGGTTCGCGGCCAGCCTCAGCTACTTAGTGAGGTCCTCCGCAACTTCATGAGACCCGGTTTCAAAATAAAGTATAAAAAATAGGGCCGGGGGTGTAGCCCAGAGGTAAAACGCCCCTGGGTTCAATCCCCGGTACCGCAAAAAAATATATATATATTAAAATGAATATTCCTATGTCTGTAAAATGCATTTGAAATGAGAAAAATTTTAGTAATACAAATTTATTAAAAATGGTTCTGAGCCAGGCGTGGTGGTGCACACCTGTAATCCCAGTACTTGGGAGGCTGATTGCAGGAGGATTGTAGATTCAAGATGGGCTTCAGCAACTTAATGTTTCAAAATAAAATAGGCTGGGGGTGTGGCCCCTGGATTCAATCCATATGTGCATGTATGTGTACACACACACACACACACACACACACACACACACACACACACGCACATCTGGTTTTATGACTTCCATAATAAAACAAACTAAGATGTTAAACAGATATAACCTTAATAGGCCTTATCAATCTCAACTAAATTTTAAAGCACTGAGTCTACTGAAAATAAGAGTAGAATCAAAGAAAGAAGAGCAACATTCTATACATTTATACATAGGAACACTAATGTCAAAACATCAATTCTTCCACCTTCATCTACAGACTCAATGCAATTCCAACAAAAAGCCCAGCAAGTTGTCTTGTGGGTATCAACAAACTGATTCTAATGTTTATGTGGAAAAGAAAAAGTCCCAGACTCAGAAAAGAGAGAACAAAGTTAGAGGACTAACACTATCTTAAGACTATCTAAAGACTTACTATAAAGGTACAAAAATCAAGACTGTGCAGTACTGGTGAAAAGTCAGAGAAATCAACAGAACACAACAGAGAGTCCCAAAATAGACACACCATAAACACAGTTAACCAATTTTATTTTTATTTTTTTGCATGTTGGGGATTGAACCCAGGACCTCAAGTGTGCTAAGCAAGCAATGTACCACTGAGCTATACCCCAACCCTTTTTATTTATTTTGAAACCGTCTAAACTGCCCAGGCTGGCCTCAAACTTATAATCCTCCTGACTTAACCTTCAGAGTAGCTGGGATTCCAGACATGCAGCACTTCATCAGCTTCAATTAACTATTCTATGACAAAGGAGCAAGGAAATACAATGGAATAAAAATGGCTTTTTCAACAAATGATGCAGGAACAACTAGACATTATACAAAGAAATGAATCTAAACACCAGCCTTACACTCTTCACAAAAATTAACTCAATATGGGTCACAGACCTAAGTGAGGATGTAAAATAAACTGCTAGAAAATAACGTAAGAGAAAACCTAAATGATCTTGAAATGGTGATGGTCTTGAAGATATAACATCAAAAGCACACAATCCATGAAACAAATAATTGATAAATTGGACTTAATTAAAACTAAAAACTACTGCTCTGCAAAAGACAGTATCAAGAGAATGAGAAGACAAACCACAAATTAGGAGAAAATACATGCAAAAGAGGGGAAAATATATGCAAAAAAACATTTGATAAAGAACTCTTATCCAAAATACACAAAGAACTCTTAAAATCCATAATAAGAAAATAACCCGATTTTTTAAAAATAGGCAAAAGACCTGTCTGTACACCTTATCAAGAAGACATAACAGATGGCAAGTAAGCATATGAAAAGATGTTCACCCTCATGACATTAGGGAATTACAAATTAAAACACTGACATACCACTATATATAAATCTATTGAAATGGCCAAAATCCAAAACACTTGACAACACTAAATGTTGGTAGTATATGGAGCAACATGAATTCTTATCCATTGCTGGTGAGAATGCAAAATGTCTAGATTCATTTTTTTGTATGTGGATATCCATTTTGGAAGACAGTTTGGCAGTTTCTTATAAAATTAAACATATCTTAGCATATGATCCAGCAATAGCATTTGTTGGTATTTACCCATGAGCTGGAAACTTATGTCCACACAAAAACCTGCACATGAATGTTTATAGCAGCTTTATTCATAATTGCCAAAACTTTAAAGCAACCAAGATGTTCTTTAGTAGATGAATGGATACAGAAATTGTGGCACACCCAGATGATGGAATACTATTCAGTGCTAAAAAGAAATGAGCTATCAAACCATGAAAGACATGGAGAACCTTAAATGAATATTACTAAATGAAAAAAGCCAATTTGAAAAGGCTACATACTGTACAATTCCAATTACATGACATCCTGGAAGAAGTAAAACTATAATGATAGTAAAAGATCAGTGGTTGCCAGAAGTTACTCAAGAGGAAGGGATAAACAGGAAATACACAGAGCACTGTGCTGGACCTATTCTGTATGGTAGGACAGTGGTTAGATATATGTCATTATACAACTGTCAAAATCCATAAAATATACAACACCAAGAGTGAATCCTAATGTAAAGAAGGGAATTTGGGTGATAAGAATGTGTCAAAGTAGGTTCATGGATTGTAAGAAATGTACCACTGTGGTATGGGGTGATAACGGGGAAGCTGTACATGTGTGGGAGCAAGGGCTCCATGGGAACTCTACTTTCCATTCAATTTTGCTGCAAACCTAAAACTGCTATCTAAATAAATACATAAATAAAGCATCAATTAAAATACAAATAAAGTTTATAACAAGTAAATGCACATTAAAGTAAGAAGTAAATGTTTTTCTAAGGGTTGGCATATAATTTCTAACTTATCAAGGGCTATGTTCCAAAAATTGGCCTTAAAATCAGGTATTTTAGTCTTAGAACACAATTATACAAATTGTGGTTTCAAAGCTGACAAAATTTCATTTATAAGGTCATTTAAACCATCTTCCCCATAACATAAAATGAGTAAATGCATATACTATTTTAAAATGTTTTTCAGCAAAAAATACTAGAAAGCAACGTTATGTTTTATTTATCATGGTGCCACGCTAAACATTTCAAAAATACATAATCAACAGTGCCCTCAGCATGACCTGTCTGGCCCTAGGTATTCACTCTGGTTTCTGATCTTTTTCTATTCTCTCAAATACAGCTTTTATAACCAAGGGAAGAACACAGGCAAAAATGTAAGATTCTGGTCACAAAGAAGGAGAGGCAAAAAGAAAAGATTATTGGAAAATTAAGGTGCTGAAATGATTGAAAAATGGAGGACAGGGGGAACAGGACTATAAAAGT
This sequence comes from Glis glis, assembly GCA_004027185.1. Taxonomy (NCBI): domain Eukaryota; kingdom Metazoa; phylum Chordata; class Mammalia; order Rodentia; family Gliridae; genus Glis; species Glis glis. Next base: position 12,557 of record PVJS01027013.1, on the reverse strand, counting down.
GATGGATAGGTGTGCTATGTACAGGGAGGCAAATGGACAGCCCATCAATCAGCCTAAGACAGGGAAGTCAGGATAAACGGGGAAAGCAAGGTATGAAAGTGACCAGCAAGTATGAAAATGGAGAAAGAGGATTCTCCTGGAACACAAGTGGCAGGGCAAAGAAAATAAGGAAAGGAATCTACCCTGGTCTAACAGTGGGCATGTCCTTCAACAACAATGATGAGGACTAAGACTTGGTATGACCAGAAGTAGAAATCTGGGATGTAAACAAGAATGGAATTTCTTTATCTGTTTGCACATATATAAAAAGGACAGGCCAATGTACTGCTGGTGTTCAAATAATGTGTGAAAATCAAGTGCTCCCACTGGTGACTTGTTAGCACTCAGGCCATTTCCAGATACTTTTAAAATTCAAAAATTTCTGAAAAGCAATTGCCATATATCCTAGGCAGTCGAGTCAATGAAGATTTTTAAAACTGCATGGACTCTAAAGTGTTTTAATTAATTCTTGACATCACCAAGATCCTAACTAATTAGTGTTATATTAAAACCAAAATTTCAACAAGGTATTTCAATTTGACAATTGACAAAAGGTCAAATAAGGACAATTTGACCTTAATGATTATTTTATAGTTGTGGCCTTATGTTTATTTTCTTATAGGATGTAGTTGTGTCAGCTACCTTTCTTCTCTACAATCGTAACAGCTGGATAAGATTAATAAAACAGCTTAAGAAATAAGACATTTTAGTAACTACAAATCAGTCATAAGTAAGTAAAATCACATAATTTTTAAACTATGTCAATCTACATGGAAATACCTCACTGATTCAGAAATATAACCTAGTGTCTACAGATTCTATACAAAATGCTTTTATTTGGAAATCATATTTTTAACTTGAAAACAGGTAACTGATCATTTTAGATATAATCCCCTAAAAGAGTAGCAGTCTCGGAAACAGAACAGCATTTAGAAAGCTAGCTCATCTATTCACTATAAATGCATATTTAAAAAGGAATTCCTAGCCGCGAGTGGTGGCACACGCTTGTAATCCCACCCAGTACTTGGGAGGCTGTGACAGAAGGATCGCAGGTTCACAGCCAGCCTCAGCTACTTAGTGAGGCAGTCCACAACTCAGTGAGACCTTGTTTCAAAACACAAGAATAAAATAGGGCTGGGGGTGTAACTTGGATGTAGAATGCCCCTGGGTTCGATTCCCAGTGCCACAATAAATAAATAAATATAAATAAATAGATAAATAAATAAATAAATAAAAAGGAATTCCTACATATAAAATGTTAATCCATTAGATTGGGTTAATCACTGAATTAGTTATAAGAATTGGTACACATCTTCTATTGCAAAAGAACACTTCACAATTTGTTCATTTCATTTTAAAATGGATAATATTAGAAATTAAAACCAATCACTATTAACATCTCTAAAATAAACAACTGCTCCTAACACTGATATAGCTGTTCCTAAAATGAAGCTATAATTTAACATCTTAGTATGAGTATTATGGAAGGAGGGGAAGAGAGCTTGAAGAGGAACCACTAAGTTAGCATGAGTTAGGCAACTGAGAAAGTTCATTACAAACTTTTTCAGGCCAGTAGTGTACATTTCAAAACAGGGGTTGGGGGAGTCAATATATATATATATTTTTTTTCCTGAGTTCTAAGAAGAATATTAAAACACAAAGATATTCAACTTAAGCCGGGCATGGTGGCACATGCTTGTAATCCCAGTACTTGGGAGGCTGAGACAGGAGGATCACAGGTTCTCAGACAGCCTCAGCTACTTAGTGAGGCCCTCCACAACTTAGCAAGACCCTGTTTCAAAATAAAGAATAAAAAAATAGGACTGGGGGTATAGGTCAGAGGTAGAATGCCCCTGGGTTCCATCCCCAGTACCACAAAAAAAAAAAAAAGATATTCAACTTAGCATTATTTATGATAGTGAAAAACTGCAAAAAAACTAAAACGTTCATCAATAAGAAATATATTTTACAGAAATTAAAATGAGTAACCAAGATTTTTCAGCAAGACAGGTCTCAAAATAAGATTAGAGAAAAAGATAAAATATAGGATTAAATATACAACTGAATACCATTTATGCAATTTTTATAACACCATGTATTCTTTATGAATACATACTACACAGTAAAATATGTAAACTTAAAAGAAGTTCTATACAAAAAATACAGGACAGTCTCTACCTCAGGGTAAGAAGAGGAATGAGACCAGGAAGGAAATACAAACAAGCTTCAATCATATGGTTTTATTTCCATTAAAAAATGTGTTTAAAGCTAAAATATGTGATTATCAGACTGTTAGCCACAGCATATTTATTTCTGTACTTGTATTAAAATAAAAAACAAGAAAGTTTCAAAGTGCATCAGAACTATATTTTACTATAAATGTAAGTAAAGAAGAAACATTTTTTGGAATACCGGTTCTATGCCAGCCAGTTCACATGTTATCCATATGGATCCTTAGTAATCCTTAGAGTTTTTATCACAAAATGATAAAATGAGAAAATGAAAGGCCAAGAGCTTAAGCGACTTGCCCATTGTCCTATATAGCTAAGATTTTTCTTCTTTTTTTTTTGTGATACTAGAGATTGAACCCAGGGGCATTCTACATCTAAGCTACCCCACCAGCCTTATTTTATTTTGAAACAGGGTCTCATCTATGTTGCTGATACTGGCCTTGAATCTATCTCAGCCTCCCAAGTACTGAGATAACATGCATCCACCACTGCGCCCAGCAAGATTCTTCTTTAAAATGTCTTCTTCACAATTTTCAAAGCAGTATATCCAAATAAACAGTCTTAATTATTTAGTTCCTACCAAAAACAAAGTGTTAAATTCAGAAATAAAAGTATCATATGGCATAAATTAAGGTGATTCTGTAATAGATTTTAATACATAAGCACTTTTCAAAAATAACATATTTAAGCTGGACGTGGTAGTACACACCTATAATCCCAGTACTTGGGATGCTGAGACAGGAGGATCACATGTTCGAGGTCACCCTCAGGAACATAGGGAGACCCTCAGCAATTTAGCAAGCTCTACTTCAAAATAAAAATAAAAAGGGAGGGTGAGGGGTATAGCTTGAAGACAGAATTCCCTTGCATTCAATCCCCAATACCAAAATAATAATAACAACAACACATTTAATGCTTCTTATAATTCTGATTAACCTTTTTGTTCCATTCTAATCGTTAACTATAGTAATCCCTCCCCAATTTTAGGGATTATGTTTCTGAAGAGAACCCTGCTAAACAAGTGACAAGATAAGCTTTAGTGTCTTTTATGTTTACCACCAAACATGAGGGAAAACAATTACAATGACATAAATTCAATTTTTTAAAACAGGAGGAAAAAGGCATCACCTTCAAAACAATTCATATGCATTAAAAACTTATACTGGCATGTAACTTAAACACTGTCAATAATTTTCAGGAATTTTTCCTATAAACGAGTGAATTCTTTTCATAAATTTGTGTTAAACAGATTCTAATTCCTTTAAAAGAGTTTTGAACCGTTCTTTACCACCCTAAATTTTACATAAATTACTGTAAAATGCTTGTGTAACTTCCTGGCAATTTGTAAATTATTGTGACAGCAAAAGTATGATTTTTGAGGCCTGGTCTTCTTTTCATATATTAAGAGTGTATAATATAAACAGATTGCCTCTTTCTGCCTATCCCTGACATGTTACCACATGGTTTACAGAGAAAGAAGCAATATTTATTTTCATGGTCTTTTGTTTTAGACTGAATTAAAGTTTGACTAGTTTGAACATATTCCTAAAAAGCAGTATGTATTATATATGCACGTAAATAAATTTGCAGTTTGGAAAATCGTGTTTTTGAAAGAACTAATAGGTATTTCTAGCATTTAGATGTATGAAAAAAGACTAAGGACCTCGAAAAGTATTTAAGGCACTGCCTAAAGACTTATACATGTACCAAAGACTACAAAGCCTCCTTGTTCCAGTAATTACCAGATAGTCTTACTTCAAAACTTCTACTGTAAAGCTTGTGCTTTGTCTATCTTAAAGCCTATTATGACATTCATCATGCAGTCAGGTCTACTGTGTATAATCAGAAAAAATGCTTTATAGAGAATAAGAATGCTAGTCCAGACATTATTCATTGTAAAATACGCTTGTATAAATGCAGGTGAAAATATTTCTAAAAGTACAATCAGACACAAGATTAAATAACCCTTTTACACATCCAAGCTCAGTCAGTCAAATATTTTGAACATCCTACGTATGCACCAGGCACTGGTGTTAGGAGGATAAACTGTGAGGATAGTGAAATTAAATGTCAACACTAATAGGTACATTGCCTTTAGCTAATACTGTGATCACAGTCTTACACTTAAGTCCCTCTTTTTTTTTAATTCACATTCACTGTGGAGCGTAATAACCGACTTGACTCAAAAAAATTGCTTGTCCAGGAGATCCCTGACTTCTACTAATAGAGACATCAAGAATACCTTTCTTCTCCCATATCCTCTACCTTCTCTCTCTCAGCTGAAGCCTATAGAATTCTCCCTTTACCGGAACACAGGAAGAGGGGAAAAAAAGATAATCTTAGTTATCAATGAGTTTCTGACTTAACAAGGTTATAAATGGTAGTTGGCGTTTTGGAATACCCCAGCAGATTAAGTATACTAAATGCTAAATGGACATGGGTGGACTAGAGTGGAAACCTAAGTAGCCTTTAACATTTTTCTAAGGGAAAACACTGTCTCTTTACTTTTTCCCAAACTTCCAACAATTGTTTTAGAAGTGTACAGTTGCAATTCCTGTTTTGGAAAAAGCCATATTCCTCTAGGTTGAAAGTAAATTAGGAGTTCATGATGCATTAGGGAGAGCTACAACATAGACAAGTGGGGGGAGGGAGATGGCTAGGGAAATGATAAAGAGAAATAATTCTGCTAACTAAAAAGGTAGACCTAGTTATCTGTTAGTTGTTTCCAATTATTTTATATTCCTATACCCTCCCCCAGAATGACTTCTTATAAAATTGTGAATTCTGGTGAAGAGAGAAATGAATCACTATTACATCCAATCAGAAAACGTAATATTTGTTAATCCATACTGCCTTATGAACATGAATTCACCTTGAATTTAAAAAAAGTATCTGAACTTTTACAATATGCAAGACACAATTCTTGTTAGATTCAATGGAGAAAACAAACTCATTCATTAAAGATTTATTAAGTATCTACTATTTTGTGCTGAGCACCTGTGCTAGAAATTAATGATATAATGGTCACTGCCTTTAAGGAGATTATAACCTAGTTGAAGATATAAATATTAATAAATAAACTCACAAAAAAACATAAAACAGAAAATGTGACAAATGTTACAAAGGAGAGATGCCTTGCCATGGAAATGTGACCTAGTTAGGAAGATCAGGGAAGATTCAGAGGAAGCAATGTTTGAGAAGATATCTGAAACACCCAGTGGGAGCTAATTAGGAGAAGGTGAGAAAAGGAAACTGTGAAAGGCTTTGATAAAGTGTGCAAATGCCCTGAGGCAGCAGGGAGCAAGGTGAAGAGCAGTGCCTAGAAATAAGGACAATGAAGCAAAGAGAACACAGGGAAGCAAAATGAGGCAAACTGATGAGGAAAGCAGTAACAAGTGTCCCCACAGGATCTTTTCAAGTGTATTACTTAGTTTCGTGATACTATAATAAAAGACCTGAGATAATTAATAACAGAAAAAGGTTTACTCTGACTTACAGTTTTTGAAGTTCCAGTCCAAGCAGAAGGACCCATTACTTTGGGCCTCTGGTGGGGAGGTCAGATGGCAATGCTGGGGGAGTGTGTGTCAGAAAAATACTTCTCAAATGATGAACCAGTTAAAAAAAAAAAAAGCCAGAGGGAGACCGGCGCCCACAATTCCCTTCAAGGGTATGCCTACAATGACCTAAGGACTTTCCATAAGGCCCTACCCTAGGACTAAGCCTTTACTTTAACATAAGACTTCTGGGTGACAGTTAAACCATAGCAGGACGCTATCAAAAGACTTTAAGCAAGAGAGGGGGTGATACTAATATCTACATTTTGGGAAGCGACATCAGGTTGCGGTATAGAATTTATTCTACATGCTAGAGATTACTGTAATAATCCAAGTGAAAGATGATAGCAGGCTGGACTATAGAGGCAAGAAAGTAAAAGGCAAGAAGGTGGGCTTAAAAGGCATTTAGATGGTTAAAAATAAATCAAACTTAAGAGTTTTGAAATATGAAAGGTAAGAGAGGAGGATATCATGAATAGCTTATAGTTTTGTGGACTGCTCAATTGTGATGATATAGATGCCATTCACTAAGATTTGGACGTTGAAGAAGAAACTGGGTTTGAACACAATGGTATTAAGAAGTCTTTAAGATCCAAAGAGACTGATGTATCAAAAAGACATACATACATATATAGATGTTATGTAGCCATGGGGCCTGGGTTGTACACATAAATTTTAAGACGGTGGCATATGGGTAGTATTTAAAGTCCTGCAGGTGGGATGGGCCAGGTTAGGGGAAGAGTGCAGAATGAGAAAAGATGATGCCTGCAATGAGAGAACTACATATAAGACACAATAATATCAGTAATATATGGCAGATCTATGGCAGATGTATAATATAGATGAGAGCAAAGCAGAAGGGAGATTGAATGTTGAGGAGATATGGGAAGAAGCTGGGTGTGAAAAGAGTGTTACAGACTAAGGAAGACTTCACCCGTTGATACGGGATGCATGCCAGCTCACAATGAGGAAAATAAAAAAAGTAATCTGGAATAATCTTCAAGACATTTGGTAAGTGACAAAGAAACGTATCAGCAGATATAAACTAAAAAAGCTGTTTGCATGTATAAGCTGACAATATGAACTAACCCTAGAAAAATAAAAAAGGAAATGCTAATATTGGTTAAATACTGGCTATGTCTAAGAAGACTCTGGTGTTCTAGGGTGGAAAGGAAATTTAGCTTTCTTTGTCTACTCTTTCTATTCTGAATTGTTTTCCATGTTGAAGAAAATGCTTTCTTTTTAAATTTAAAAAAGTGAAAAAACTTCTAGTGAGTCTCATATAACTAAAGCACTAACAGTTGTGCTTTAGTTGTGAGGGAATGCATGAAAAAAAATCTATGAAGGATATTAAAGTAAATTTCTATGACATGATTTTATGCCTTCAATCCTAAAACTTAACCACTGACAAAGAAGATTCCTCAATTCTGAAATAACACAGATTAATAACAGCTTTTAGATAGGCTAGAAATATCACCTTCTTAGGTAACTTCTTTCTCCCCATTCTTTGCATACTAAAGTTAAAGGGTTCATCCAATATTTAAGCCATTGTGCCACTACACTAAATCTCTATCACAAGTCAATCACATTTGACAGGTAACTTCATTTTCATTTTTTACCTTCTACTTTAAGACAACCTATGTTGGGTAAAAGACAACTAGCAGCTGATAAGCATGTCAACGTCTCAGTCCAGTTTATCATGAAGCATCAACTAAACTTAAACTTTATTTTATTTTTTATTTTTTGCGGTACTGGGGATTGAACCCAGGGGCGTTCTACCTCCGAGGTACACCCCCGGCCCTATTTTTTATCCTTTATTTTGAAACCGGGTCTCACGATGTTGCGGAGGGCCTAAGTAGCTGAGGCTGGCCGAGAACCCAGATCCTCTGGTCTCAGCCTCCTAAGTACTGGGATTACAAGCGTGCGCCACCACGCCCGGCTTTTAAACATAAACTTTAAAAGCACCTATTTGCCTATTAGTCTTTTCTGTATATTTTGTTTTAGAGTTTGACACATGAGGACCAGATATAGAAACATATCTTCTAACCAGAAATTGTGTTGTGTGCTACATTTTTGTTCAAAAGTTAATAATGTTTATATAGAACCCCTGCCCTGCAAAAGATTTGCAAAATTCAATAAATCTAATTACTGCATAATCTTCTACTTTATGGAAGGTCTTTTTCCCTGAGTGGGTAATGTAATTATAAAGCTTCGTGATAGAGATACCACATACAGATAACAGTGTGGTACTCCCAAAACAGTCTTAATGATCTATTCTTGTAAGATTTACTGAGTACCTACCATGTGCTAGATGTTGCTGGGTACTAAAAAACCCAGAGATGAACAAAACAGACAGTAGACCCTGCCCTCACAGAGATTATACAAATACTAACAAAATTATCAACAGAAAATAATACTGGAAATGCAAAGCCACTTAAATAAATAACACCCTGGGACAGTGCAGATTGTCCTGGCGGAGGTGGGAGTGGGGTCTGCGTGGGACGTGGGACGTGGGACGTGGGACGTGGGACGTAGGACGTGGGACGTGGGACGTGGGACGTAGGACGTGGGATGCGGTAGACGCGTGGATAAGGAGACAGTCCCTGGCGACATTTGAGTGGGACAGACTTGCAGCCCGCAGTCGCAGCACCCTTGTAGAGTCCCCAGGGAGCACCATAGGACATACAGCTGTAGTACCAGGGAAAATTGGACCAAACCAGCCCTCTCTGTGGAAAACATGGAGTTCCGTGTTTACACAGAATCGGGGCAAGGCAACACCGGCGGATTCTGTAGGCAAAGAGAGACACAAGCCCAGGGCCCCCTGCTGGTGACACCTGCCATAGGTGTACATAGAGAGAGACATAGGGGCAGCCCAAGTAGAGACCACAGAGACTCACGCTTGCAGTGAGAAGGGCAATAGCAGCACTGATTGCTTGCACAGGTAGTGAGTGATAGGCACCAGGCAAGGGTCCCAATCACTGAAGGAGACCAAGAATTGGGCCTGCAAATGGACATTATACCGAGCAAGTGAGAATAACCATTCAGGAAAGGATATCTACCTTTAAGGCTCACCTAGTAGCAACTATCTACCTCCAGGATAAGAAAACATAAAGGGAGAGGGATTAGATATAGGATACCTACAGAGTGAGAGAGAGAGAGAACTACCAAAAGCAACAAAGGTATAAACATAAGAAACGTGAAATCATGAAAAGGAAGCATAGCAAAGAAACACTGAGCCCCCACAATTCCACAACAACAGAAACCGCAAACACAGAAGTGCAAAGATTGCCAGAAGGACAATTCAGAACTTCACTATAGGAAATGATACAGGATTTCCAAAAAGAACTCAGAGAGAGCCTGGTAGAAATGAAGGATCAAATAAGCAGGAATCAAAAAGAAGTTCTGAAGGAAGTGAAGGATGCAATAATTGAAATGAAGCATTAATACAGACCATCAACAATAGACTAGACCACATGGAAAACAGAATCTCACACTTAAAAGATGACGTCTCCAAAAATGAACACATAATATATAAATAGAAAAAACAATTCGACAGCATGAATTGGACATTGAGGAGATCTCAGCCAGTCTTAAAAGAGCAAACATAAGAATAATAGGCATAGAAGAGGAATTAGAAGCTGAAACTAAAGGAATCAATAATCCATTCAGAGAAGTAATATTAGAAAATTTTCTAAACATAGAAAGAGAGGTCGATATACAAGTACAGGAAACATATAGAACCCCCAATAGACAGGATCAGAGAAGAGGTTCACCACAGCACATAATAATCAAACTGACTAATGTAGAGGCCAAGGAGAGAATCTTAAAGGCAGCGAGAGCAAAAGAGCAAGTAACATTCAGAGGCAAACCAATTAGAATCACTTCTGACCTTCCAAACTAAGTCATGAAAGCCAGGAAGGACTGTAACGACATATTCCAAACTCTGAAAGAAAACAACCTTCAACCAAGATTTGTCTACCCAGCAAAGAAATCTATCAAATTCGATGGAGAAATAAAAACCTTCCATGACAAACAGAAGCTGAAAGACTTTATGTCTTCCAAACCAGCACAAGAGAAAATGCTCAAAGAGATCAATTACAAAGAAGAAATAATAAGGAAACCCCAGAACCAGAGAAACAGTGACTTCCATCAAACAAACAACTAGGCAAAGAACAAACACTACCTTAAACAGAAATTAAAACTCAAAATGTTAGGAATGAAAACCCATCTCTCAATAATCACGCTGAATATAAATGGTCTCAACTCTCCAATCAAAAGACATAAGGTGGCAAAATGGATTAAAACTCACAATCCATCTATATGCTGCCTGCAAGGAACACACCTTACAAGTAAAGATATGCACAAACTAAAGGTGAAGGGATTGAGCAAGGTAACCCACGCTAATGGAACTTGAAAACAAGCAGGAGTAGCAAATTATGATATCAGACAAATTAGACTTCAAACCTAAACTTATCAGAAGAGACGAAGAAGGACATTTCTCACTGGTAAAAGGAACAATCCAGCAAGAGGATATAACAAATAGCCAACATATATGCCCCAAACATAGGTACAACCACTTTCATAAAAGAAACTCTTCGCGACATTAAATCACACATAGATCCCAATACAATAATATTGGGAGACTTGAACACACCTCTCACACCACTAGATGGATCTTCCAGACAAAAGGTCAGTAAAGATGTCTCAGACCTAAGGAACACCATAAACCAAATGGACCTAGTAGACACGTACAGAATATTCCACCCAACTACAGCTGAATTCACATTTTTTTCAGCTGCTCATGGAATTTTCTCTAAAATAGACCATATCCTAGGCCACAAAGTGAGTACTAGCAATTTCAAAAAATGTGATATAATCCCCTGCATCTTTTCAGACCATAATGGAATGAAACTAGAAATCAACTATAAGAAAACCCAGGGAAACCTCATAAACATGTGAAGACTGAATACCACACTGCTGAATGAGGAGTGGGTAAAAGAAGTAAGGGGAGAAATCAAGAAATTCCTAGAAACAAATGAAAACAGAGACACAACATATCAAAATCTCTGGGACACCCTGAAGGCAGTATTAAGAGGAAAATTCATAGCACTGAGTGCCGACATAAGAAGAACATAAAATAACCAAATAAATAACCTAATGACATACCTCAAAACCCTTGAAAAACACGAACTGTCTAACCCCAAAGCTAGTAGAAAACAGGAAATTATTAAAATCAGAGCAGAAATCAAAGAAGTAGAGAATAAAAAAAATACAAAAAATCAACAAATCCAAAAGCTGGTTCCTTGAAAAAATAAACAAGATAGATAAACCATTAGCCAACCTAACCAAAAGAAAGAGAGAATCAATGCAAATTACTAAAATAAGAGATGAAACAGGTGATATTACCACCGACAGCATGGAAATCCAGAGGATAATCAGAAACTACTTTGAAAAACTATACTCCAACAAAATGGAAAACCTAGAAGAAATTGACAAATTCCTAGACGCGTACAACCTTCCTAAGTTGAATCAAGAAGACAGAAAATTTAAATCGACCAATAGCAATTAACGAGACTGAAGCAGCCATAAAGAGCCTACCATCAAAGAAAAGCCCAGGTCCAGATGGTTTCCCATGTGAATTTTATAAAACCTTTACAGAAGAACTAATCCCAATACTCCTCAATCTATTCCGTGAAATAGAAAGAAATGGGACTCTCCCAAACACATTCTATGAAGCCAACATCACACTAATACCAAAACCAAACAAAGACAGCTCAAGAAAAGAAAACTATAGACCTATATCGTTGATGAACTTAGACGCAAAACTTCTAAACAAAATACTAGCAACGCGCATTCAAAACCACATCACAAAAATCATACACCCTGACCAAGTCGGGTTCATCCCAGGGATGCAAGGCTGGTTCAACATATGAAAAACAATCCATGTAATCCACCACATAAACAGAACTAAAGAAAAAAATCACATGATCATTTCAATAGATGCTGAAAAGGCATTTGACAAACTCCAACACCCATTCATGAGAAGAACACTGAAGAGAATTGGAATAGAAGGAACATACCTCAACATCATAAAGGCAATATACAATAGTCCCCAACATCATACTGAATGGGGAAAAACTTGTTCCTTTAAAAACAGGAACAAGACAAGGACGTCCGCTGTCACCACTCCTTTTCAATATAGTATTCGAGACTCTAGCGAGAGCAATAAGGCAAGAGAAGGAAATAAAAGGAGTCCAAATAGGAAAAGAGGAACTGAAACTATCTCTATTTGCAGATGACATATTATACTTAGAAGATCCAACAAACTCAACTAAAAGGCTCATAGAACTGATCAACAAATTCAACGAAGTGTCTGGATACAAAATCAATCTTAAAAAATCAGAAGCTTTTCTGTATGCCAACCATAAGTTCACTGAAAAAGAAATCCAGAAGACATTTCTACTAACAATATCCCCCAAAACAATAAAATACTTGGGAATAAACCTAACCAAGGAGGTAAAAAAACCTCTACACGGAAAACTATAAAACATTGAAAAAAGAAATTGAAGAGGATCTTAGAAGATGGAAAGATCTCCCATGCTCTTGGGTAGGCAGAATAAATATCATCAAAATGGCCATTCTTCCAAAAGTGCTCTACAGATTCAATGCAATACCCATTAAATTACCAAAGTCATTCTTCACTGACATAGAAAAATCTGTCCTTAAATTCATT
>PVJS01027012.1:0-17138 GCA_004027185.1 Glis glis | reverse complement strand
GCTGGCCGCGAACCCAGATCTTCCAGTCTCTGCCTCCCAAGTACTGGGATTACAAGCGTGCGCCACCATGCCCAGCTCCCAGCCCTATTTTTTATTCTTCATTTTGAAATAGGGTCTCACTAAGTTGCAGAGGTACTCACTAAGTAGCTGAGGCTAGCTGTGAACCTGCAATCCATCTGTCTCAGCCTCCCAAGTACTGGGATTACAAGCGTGCGCCACCACACCCAGCTTTGCTTTCATTCTTTCTTACAAACTCCACAGTATATGGATCCCTTAGCAAAGAATAGTAATTTTACCCAATCCGATCCCGTTGGGGAAGAAGATGAACGAGTGCAAATCTTTTCACCAAGTCGAGCCTGGACAATCACTTGGACAGTCTGAAAAGAAAAATGAAAAGATGAAAAGTCTTAAACTGATTTGGCTCCTTACCAAGGTTAAAGCCCTGCCAATTAGCCAGGCATGGTGGTGCACGCCTATAGTCCTAGTACTTGGGAGGCTGAAACGGGAGGATCGCAGGCTGGAAGACAGCCTCAGCAAGTAGTGAGACTCTCATCAATCCAGCGAGACCCTGTTTAAAAATAGAAATAAAATATGGCTGGGGTTAGCTCGATGGTAGAATGCCTCTGGGTTCAATCCCCAGTACCACACACACATCATAAAAAAAAAAAAAACTACCAGTGCACGGTTAAAAGAGGCCAATTAACTACAAGCTGACTTTAGGAAAGGATCGAAGTTTTAACAAGAGCAGACAATTAAAAAATAACTACAACCAAAAAAATGATCTTGTAAACATTCCTGGGGCAGAATGTCAACCAATGAGAGGAATTTCAGTTTGAGACTTGGAATCTGTGACATTCTCACATGGCAGAAGGAAAAGCTGCACATGGTGGCTATGACGTTCATAAAGAAGTCCAACTGTGGGTTTAAATATTCACTGTCCCAAATGTATGCCATCATAGTAGATTTAAAACAAGAATTCCACAATTATTCATATCGCGTGGCCCATATGGCAAGAGTCTTCCACATAATTTACATCCAGAATCGACAGCCTGGGTTTTTCTGGCATAGCAATTGTTGAGAGGAAGGAGTGATACAGGTGGAAATGATTCTTGGATTTAGGCAAAGATAGCATCCAAAATTCACTTCTAATTTTCCACTTACCAAGAAGGGAACAATAAATGAAAGCTAGACATTTCAGTGTTGATTGAAACTTAGAGAAAGATCCCCATACTGCTGCCCATTCCAGTTTACAGTCTTTGTTCCCACCCCAAGGGAACATACTGTGCCAAAAACTGGGCATAACAATTTGACATTTCTACAAACAGCCTCGCAAAAAAATTTTTGAACAAGTAGCTGTGGAAAATTGGAAGCTAGTTTTTAGTTACACCCCCAATCCCACCCCCATACTTCACAGTTTAGTTTACAACAGACAGAAGTATCCCTTAAAATGGGCAAGCTGCAAGCTGTTTGCTACATTTCCAAAGTGGGTTCTCTAAAGGGAGAAGCACGGAAGTTATTTTCAACAGTTCTCAGCTCAAGAGAATGGATGCATTACCTTGAGGGCAAAAAATTTAATGAACTTGTCCAGGTCCTTTCTGTCCTGGGAATTGAGATCAGTTTCCATTGCCTATGGGAATCTATAACAACAACAACAACAAAATGAAGTGATGAAAAAATGTGACCAATACTTTTAAAAGGGGATTGTTACATCAAAGAGCACAGATAGTGGTCTACTAGATAAACAATGGTCATGCAGAAGTGGGAGGGAAAAAATTGCCTTTAACTAAAGATACCAAAGTGGAAAATATTGGTATTATCTCTGAGGAAAATAAATTCCACACAAAGACTGTATGTATGAACATAAGAAATAGATGAGGACATCTTGACCTGATTCTGAAACTTTGGGCTTTAAATATAGCTTCTTTAGCCAGGCATGGTAGTACAAGCTTGTAATCCCAGTACTTGAGAGGTTGAGACAGGAGGATCACAGGTTCCTGGCCAGCCTCAGCTACTTAGTGAGGCACTCGGCAACTTAATGAGACCTTGTTTCAAAATAAAGAATAAAATAGGGCTGAGAGTGTAGCCCAGAGGTAGAATGCCACTGGGTTCCTACACACACACACACACACAAGTAACTCAGAGGTAGAACCCATTCCTACACACACACACACACACACACACACACACACACACACAAAGTACCCAGACTTTGTTTCAAAAAATAAAAAGAACTCAGTGTGCCAGACATGGTGGCGCTCGCTTGTAATTCCAGTACTTGGGAGGCTGAGACAAGAGGATTGTAGGTTCGAGGACAGCCTCAGCAAGTAGTGAGACTCATCAACCTAGTGAGACCCTGTTTCAAAATAAAAATAAAATCGGGCTGGGGTGTAGGTTAGAGGTAGAATGTCCCTGGGTTCAATCCCCAGTGCCAAAACAAAACAAAACAAACCTCAGAGGTAGAATGCCCCTGAGTTCAATCTCCAGTACCCCACCCAAAAAATTTCATCACTCTGCATGTTTAAGACTAAATTTTGTTTTTTTTGGGGGTAGGGGAAGACTAGAGATCAAACCCAGGGCGTCCCACATACTATGCAAGTATTCTACTACTGATCTATATCCCCAGCCCTTTGTTGGTTCCAAACTCACAAAAATCTTTTATGCCTACATTTTCTTCTAGAAGCAGTTTTGTTTTAACTTGCAGGCAATCAGTTCTGTAGCAGACACCAGCTGGGTATCCTCTAACTCAATTCTGTTGTGACACTATCCACCTGGAGACAGCTTCAGATCCCAGTTTGAAGGGGCCAGGCCACCAAACTGCCCTGCACCCCAACTGATTTCAGAGGCCAACTGCAAGACCCAGGATGTTTTACCCTGCTTCTGACCCACTGGATATAAATCAGGGCTCCCACAACCTGTCCCTCAGATACAATTAATTTGATCGGGAAGCTCACAGAACTTGGAAACACTTAATGCTTATCATTTACTATAAAGAATATTACACAGTACTTGGGAGGCTGAGACAGGAGGATTCCAGGTTTGAGGACAGTCTCAGCAAGTAGCAAGACTCTTAGCAACTCAGAGAGACCCTGTTTCAAAACAAAAAAATTAAAAGAGTTGGGGGTGTATCTTGGAGGTAGAATGCCCCATGTTCAATCCCCAGTACCGCAAAAAAAAAAAAAAGAAAGAAAATTACAAAGGACACAGATGATGATGTACAGTGCAAGGTGTTGGGGAAAGGGCACACGGCTTCTATGCCTTCTCTAGGTGCACCACCCTCCAGAACCTCCAGGTATCCAGCTACCTAAAAGCTACTATGATTCCTGTCCTTTTGTTTGTTTTTTAATGGACATTTCATAGCACAAGCATGACTGAAGCCCGTATAGTCATGCAGAAGTGTGATTGGAAAAAAAGGTATGATCTAATGCTAATGACTGAGTGGGAAACCCAGCAAGGCCTGTCTGTTCAGATCCTTATTGGCCTCTGTGAAGCCTTCCTTCCAGGAGGGTATGGGCAGGAACTGTTTTGAAATGGGAGCCTTATGATCAACTATCAGACAAGGTATGTAGGTCAGTGAGTTTCTTTATGGCCAGCAGCTACGAGGCAGGGAAAGATTAGAAAAATTCTAGTTTCAATGACCTGTCTAGGAGAGAAAAATGAAGCAGTTCAAAGGAGGGCAAGATAAGGTCAAAGAGAGAAAGAGGTTTTGCTTTCTGAGTCTGCTTTTGAGGCCTAATGCCCGAACATTATTCTAGTCATTTAGGGAATAACAAGGCTTATGGGAGTAAAAAGCTAGGGACCATGGACAAAACAACAACAAAAAAAATATGTATATCATGGGATTTAAGTTTATTATTTTAGTCAACCAATTAGTTCAGTTCATTTAATAGATAAATTAAAAACACTGAAGCCTTAAGGCCGGGCGTGGTGGTGCACGCTTGTAATCCTAGTACTAGGGAGGTGGAGACCAGAGGATCCTGGATTGCGGCCAGCCTCAGCTACTTAGCGAGGCCCTCCGCAACTTCGTGAGAACTGGTTTCAAATTAAAGTATAAAAAATAGGGCTGGGGATGTAGCTCGGAGGTAGAATGCCCCTGGGTTCCATCCCTGGTACCGCAAAAAAAAAAAAAAAAAAAAAAAAAAACACTGAAGCCAGGTGTGATGGCGCACGCTTGTAATCCTAGTACTTGGGAGGCTGAGACAGGAGGACCTCTGGTTCAAAGCCAACTGCAGCAGTTTAGCAAGGCCCTGTTTCCAAATAAAAAATAAAACAGGGCAGGGGGGACTATAGCTCAGATGTAGAATACCTCTAGGTTCAATCCCCAGCACCACAAAAAAAAGAAGTAATAGAAAAGTTTAAGATTGAGGGTAAGGTTGGAGACAAGAGGTAGATATTATCCAGAAGAAGGGATAGTTAAAACTATAGGGAGCCGGGCGTGGTGGTGCACGCTTGTAATCCCAGTACTTGGGAGGCTGAGACAGGAGGATCACAGGTTCTCGGCCAGCCTTAGCAACTTGTGAGGCCCTCCACAACTTAGTGAGACCCTGTTTCAAAATAAAAAATAAAAAACTGGGCCAGGGATGGAGCTCAAAGGTAGAATGCCCCTGGGTTCAATCCCCACTACCAAAAAAAAAAAAAAAAACAAAACTATAGGGATAGCCAGGTATAGTGGCACATGCTTGTAATCACAGTACTTCGGAGGCTGAAACAGAAGGATTGCAGGTTCTAATCCAGCCCTGCCAACTTACTGAGGCCCTCTGCAATCTATTGAGACCCTGTTTCCAAATAAGATATAAAATCGGGTTGGGGGTATAACATGGAGGTAGAATGCCTCTGGGTTCAATCCCCAGTATCAAAAAAAACCTATAGGAAGCCGGGGGTGGTGATGCACTCTTGTAATCCCAGTACTTGGGAGGCTGAGACCAGAGGATCCGGGTTTGCGGCTAGCCTCAGCTATTAGTGAGGCCCTCTGCAACTTAGTGAGACCTTGTTTCAAAATAAAGAATTAAAAAATAGGGCTGGAGGTGTAGCTCGGAGGTAGAGTGCCCCTGGGTTCAATCTCCAGTACCACACACACACACAAAAAAAACTATAGGGATGGGTATGTAGTTCAGTGGTAGAATACTTGCTTAGCATGTGTGAAGCCTTGGGTTTGATCCATAACACCACACACACACACACAAACACACACACACACACACACACACACACGATATACATATACCATGGGATACATCCACACAAACACAAGAGAGAGAAAGAGAGTGATAGCAGTAGATGAAATAGGAAAGGAAGATAATACAAAAAAAAAGAAAACAACAAAGACCTAGGAATATATCCATACAAAAGAGCCACAAAGCCGGGTATGGTGGCTCATGCTTGTAATCCCAGTATTTGGGAGGCTGAGACCAGAGGATCCGGGTTTGCGACCAGCCTCAGCTACTTAGTGAGGCCCTCTACAACTTAGTGAGACCCTGTTTCAAAAATAAAGAATAAAAAAATAGGGCTGAGTGTGTAGCTAGGAGGTAGAATGCCCCTGGATTCAATCCCCAGTACCACACACACACACAAAAAAAGAGCCACAAGAGTCGGGTATGGTGGTGCACGCCTGAAATCTCCACTATTCAGAAGGCGGTGGCAGAGCCAGGCATGGTGGAGCATGCTTATAATCCCAGTATTTGGGAGGGTGAGACAGGAGGACCGCAGATTTGTGGCCAGCCTCAACAATTTAGTGAGGCTCTCTGCAACTTAGTGAGACCCTGTTTCAAAATAAAAATAATAAAATAGGGCTGGGGATGTAGCTCAGAGGTAGAATGCCCCTGGGTTCAATCCCCAGTACTGCAAAAAAAAAAAAAAAAACCCAAGTAAGCCAGGAGTGGTGACACATGCCTGTATTCCCAGTATTTGGGAGGCTGAGAAAGGAGGATCACAGGTTTGCAGCCAGCCTCAGCAACTTAATGAGGCTGTTGTCAGCAGCTTAGTGTGACCCTGTTTCAAAATAAAAGAATAAAATAGGGCTGGGGGTGTAGCTCAGAGGTAGAATGCCCCTGGGTTCAACCCCCAGCACCAAGAAACAAAAAACAAAAACAAAATACAAAGTAAAAAGTTCTGAGGATGTAGCTCAGTTGTAAAGCTCTTGCCTAGCATGTGCAAGGTCCTGGGTTCAATCACCAGAACCACAAAAACACACACAAAAATACAAAAATATATATTTAGGTTACTTTCTGGGTTCACTCTATGCACATCCCTTTTTTGAATGCTCTACAGAATACAAAGGGAAATTTAGCACAAGCATTAAAACAAGATCTCCATTTGAACTTTCCTTTTTTTCTGTCCTTTACTACTTCTATAGTCAGTTATTAAATCTTGTTATGCAAAATTCTCTATTTGTTGCATCTTCATTTCCAGACACCACAGTAATTCAGGTCTTATTCTTAATTTGAAGACAGTCACTTGGTTACTTTACCTTCTTCAAGGTTATGCTGTAAATTTCAAGCAAACCACTAAAAGACTAATCAGAGTAAAGTATCATCATATTACTCGTCAAGTTTTGGCCAACTCTTCAGATTGACCTTCAAGAATCCCCATGAAAAGTCAGCAGAGAAGAGAAGAGAAGAGAAGTGAAGTGATTTTTTTTTTTTTTTTGCAGTACTGGGGATTGAACCCAGGGACATTCTACCGCCAGGCTACACCCCAGCCCTATTTTTTCTTCTTTATTTTGAAACAGGGTCTCACTAAGTTGCGGAGGGCCTAAGTAGCTGAGGCTGGCTGCGAAACCGGATCCTCCAGTCTCAGCCTCCAGGGAGGACCTCCTGGAACTTTCAGGAAAGAGCTTAGTCACTGAAACTAACAGTGATCCTGCACCAAGGTGCAGGATTTGGATGCGCACACTCAGGAAAGTTGTTTCATTAGTTCAGTTAAGGTTTTAGGGACAACTTTCGTTACAAGAGACAGTTTACTTACCATCATTTTAATTAACTGAAAAAGAAAACTGCCAAGTTTACAGAAAGAGAAGTGACAAATGATGAACATGTTGCTTTTCCTAAAAGGAGGCCATTTGGGAAAACTTAAATAGTATCACAGTTAACTAGGATCACCACTCTAAACTTCACATACTCTCTACCACAGGGGCAATCTGCTCCAAAGTCTAGACAGCCTTCTTACCTGACAATGTATAGATTTAACTTTCATTTCTTCACAGTTTGCAGACTACTTACTGCTAACATTTCTCACTGCGGCCAACATGTTATAATTTCCAAAATGACTGCCAACATTAAGAGACTCCTAGCCAGTGTGGTGGAGCACGCCTGTAATCCCACTATTTGGGGGGCTGTGACAGGAGGATTGCAGGTTTGAGGCCAGCCTCAGCAACATAGCCAGACCCTGTTTCAAAATTTAAAAAAGGCAGGGAGCATAGCTTGGAGGTAGAATGCCCTGGGTTCAATCCCCAGTACCACAAAAATAAATAAATAAAATAAAATAAAAAGGGTTAGGGATGTAGCTCAGTAGTAGAGCATCCCTGGGTACCAGAAAAAAGTATATGTATAAACATCATATGATCTATACACATCATAATGCTCCCACAAATACTGCTATTCCTTCATATTTCAACTACACTATTTTGCCTAGACTCCCTACTTACAGACTTCTTATCTAAAATGTAACCTCATGGCGCTGGGCGTGGTGGCGCACGCTTGTAATCCCAGTATTTGGGAGGCGGAGACTGGAGGATCCGGGTTCACGGCCAGCCTCAGCTATTTAGTGAGGCCCTCCACAACTTAGTGAGACCCTGTTTCAAAATAAAGAATAAAAAACAGGGCTGGAGGTGTAGCCCGGAGGTAGAATGCCCCTGGGACTGCCAAATAAAAAAAAAAAAAAGGGCCGGGGGTGTAGGTCAGAGGTAGAATGTCCCTGGGTACCGCAAAAAAAAAAAAAAAAAAGTAACCTCACTTAAGACTTTTTGTAGAGACTTAAGACATTTAACAGCAAAAATTATTGGACCTTAAGTAGCAATTTCAATTTAGCAACATTTTGGGTATATCACTTTCACAAAGGGAAATTCAGAACAACACTTTGAGGTACCCAAAGTGTTAGAGAACATGCACAGACTTGTAGCACACTAAATGCTCTTAAATATCTGAAAAAAATAATTCTCCCACTGTTGTATAATGGCTATACATAATCACCAACATCCAAATGCAAGAAAGAAGATTCCATAACACTGCTTAAGTGCGAGTAACAATAATAAACTAAAGGGACAAAAGCACATAATTGGATTGGGCATATAGAGTCTACAGATCTTTTTTTGTACTGAAAAGTTAATTTTTTTTTTTTTTTGCAGTGTTGTGACTAGAACCTGGGGCCTTTTACTTGCTAGGCAAGTACTCTACCACTGAGGTACACTTCTAGCCCCTGAAATGTTCACTTTAACTGAAAAAATTACAAGAGTTCTACTTACAGAGTCAGATAAAGAAAAACCATTTATGTCAATTATCTTCCCAATCCTCAGTTAAAAAAAGACATGCAAAAACTACAGTAGTCCTCCCCATATCCAAAGTTGGATTTGCATGGTTTCAGTTATGTATGATCAACCACAGTCTGAAAATATTAAACAGGAAATTCAAGGGCTGAGGATACAGCTCAGTGGTAGAGCAACTGCCTAGCATCATGCACACAAAGCCCACAGTTCCATCCTCAGCACCACACACACACACACAAAAAAAAAGCCAGAAATTCTCGATAATTTTTTTTTGCAGTGCTGGGAATTGAACCCAGGTCCTCATGCATGCTAAGCACACACTCTGCCACTGAACTACACATCCAACTACTAACCCAACAATTCATAAGTTTTAAATTGCACACCATACTGAGGAGCATGATGAAATCTAACAGTCCTGCTCAATCCTGCCATGAATGTACATAATCCCTCTGTCTAGCGATTAAAGCTATATAATGTACACAACCATTAGTCACTGGGTAGCCTTCTTGGTTATCAGATTGTCATGGTATTGCAGCGCTTCTGTTCAAGTAACCCTTATATTTCTTTTCTTTTTTTTCTTGTGGTGCTGGACATTGAATCCAGGGACATTCTACCTCTGAGCTATATCCCCAGCCCTATTTTTTGTTCTTTATTTTGAAACAGGGTCTCACTAAGATGCAGAAGGCGTCATGAAGTGGCTGAGGCTGGCCGCACTAAGTAGCTTGGTGATAGAATGGCCCTGGGTTCAATCTCCAGTACCAAAAAAAAAAAAAAACCAAAACCAAAACAACAACGAAAAAAACACCTGTGTACGTTTTTAGGTTAACATGTATTTTATGTGTGTGTGATACTGATGATCAAACCCAAGGGCATTTGTTGTACCTCTGATCTACACCCCCAGTCTTATTTTATTGTTGTACTGGGGATGGAACCCAGGGGCATTCTACCTCCGAGCTACACCTTCAGCCCTATTTTATTCTTTTATTTTGAAACAGGGTCTCACTAAATTGCCGAGGGCCTCACTAAACAGCTGAGGCTGGCCACGAACCTGCGATCCTCCTGTCTCAGCCTCCCAAGTACTGGGATTACAAGCATGCACCACCACACCTGGCTCCCAGTCCTATTTTATTTTTTATTTTAAACAGAGTCTTGCTAAATTGCTGAGGGCATAACTAAATTGCTGAGGCTGGCCTAGAACCTGTGATCCTCCTGTCTCAGCCTCACAAGTACCGGGATTACAGTTGTGTACCACCACACCCCATTGCTTTTTTGTTTTATTTTGTGGCACTGGGGAGTGAACTCAGGGCATTTTAACTCGAAGTTACACCTCCAGTCTTATTTCACTTTTATTTTGAAACAGGGTCTCACTAGGTTAATGAGAATCTCACTATTTGCTGAGGCTGTCCTCAAACCTGTAATCCTCCTGTCTCAGCCTCCCAAGTACTAAGATTACAGGTGTGCACCATTATACCAGCTTTTATACTTTTTGTGGTACTGGGGATTGAACGAAGGGGTATTCCACCTCTGAGCTACGCCCCTCCACACAGCTGTGTGTGTGTGTGTGTTACTGGGGATTGAACCCGGGGGCATTCTTTTTTTTCTTTTTTCTTGCGGTACCAGGGATTGAAGGCAGGGGCGTTCTACCTCCGCGCTACGCCCCCAGCCCTATTTTTTATACTTTATTTTGAAACCGGGTCTCACGAAGTTGCGGAGGGCCTCACTAAGGAGAGAGAGAGAGAGAGAGAGAGAGAGAGAGACGGAGAGAGAGAGCAAGAGAGCTGAGGCTGGCTGCGAACCCGGATCCTCCGGTCTCTGCCTCCCAAAGTACTGGGATTACAAGCGTGCGCCACCACGCCCGGCAAACCCGGGGGCATTCTACCTCCAAACTTTATCCCAAACCCTATTTATTTATTTAGTACTGGGGATTGAACCCAGAAGCATTCTACGTCCAAGCTATACCCTCAGACCTTTTTGTTTTGTTTTTTCTTTTGAAACAGGGTGTCACTAGGTTACCAAGATTCCCGCTTAATTTTTGTGTGTGTGTGGTACTGGGAATTTAACACAGGGGGCATTCTATCTCCAAGCTACACCCCCAGCCCTTATTTTTTGTTTTGAAATGTGTCCTGCTAGGTTGCTAAGAGTCTCACTAAATTGCTATGGTTGGTCTCCAACCTGTGATCCTCCTGTCTCAGTTTCCAGGTACTGGGATTACAGGCTTGCCCCACCACGCCTGGGTGTCTATTTTTTTATTTTGTTTATATATCTTTTCTATATGTGTGTGACACTGGGGATTGAACCCAGGGGCATTCTACCTCCAAGTTACACCCCCAGCCCTAGTTTTTATTTTTATTTTGAAACAGTGTCTTGCTAGGTTGATGAGAATCTCATTACTTGCTGAGGCTGTTCTCGAACCAGCAATCCTCCCGTCTCAGCCTCCCAAGTACTGGGATCACAGGTGTGAGCCACCAGGCCTGGCCAATTTCCTAACTTTTAAAAGAATAATATTCCATTATACAGATACAGCACATTTTGCTTATCCATTCACCCATGTATAAACATTTGAGTTGCTTCCGTATTTTAGCTATAGTGAACAATACTACTATGAACATGGGTATATAACTATTTTTTTGAGATCTTACTTTGGTTTTTTTTGTTTGCTTGTTTTTTTATATCCTTGGGTATAAGCCAGGTACAGTGGAACATGCCCATAATTCCAGCTACTTGAAGGCTAAGGCAGGATGGTAAGTCTGAGACTAGCCTGGGCAACTTGGCAAGACCCTGTTTCAAAAATTAAAAAGGCAAGCTGGGCATGGTGGCACACACTTGTAATCCCAGCACTTGAGAGGCTGAGAATGGAAGATCTGGGTTCGCAGCCAGCCTCGGCTACTTAGTGAGGCCTTCCGCAACTTAGTGAGACCCTGTTTCAAAATAAAGAATAAAAAATAGGGCTGGGGATATAGCTCGGAGGCAGAATGCCCCTGGGTTCAGTCCCCAGTACCGTGAAAAAAAAAATTTAAAAGGCGGGAGATATAGCTAAGTGGTAGAGTGCTTACCTAGCATGTATGAGGTCCTGGGTTCAATCCCCAGTACCCCCCCACACACACACACACAATCAATTCTCTTGTGTACATACCCAGAAGTTGAACTGCTGGATCAAACAGCAATTCTATATTCACTTTTCTGAGGAACCACCATACTATTTTTTTTTTCTTTTTTTGGTATTGAGGATTGAACTCAGGGGCATTCTACATCTGAGCTACAGCCTTTTTGTGTTGGGGGGGAGTACTGGGGATTGAACCCAGGGGCATTCTACCTCCAAGCTACACCCACAGCCCTATTTTATTATTATTTTTATTTGGAAAGAGGGTCTCCCTAAGTTGATGCCTCACTGAGTTGCTGAGGTTGGTTTTGAATGTGCGATCCTCCTGTCCCAGCCTCCTGAGACTTTTTTTTTTTTTGTGGTACTGGGGATTGAACCCAAGGACATTCTACCTCTGAGTTATACCCCCAGCTCTATTTTATTCTTTGATTTTGAAACAGAGTCTCACTAAGTTGTGGAGGGCCTCACTAAGTTGCTGAGACTGGCCGCAAAGCTGCGATCCTCCTGTCTCAGCCTCCCAAGTACTGGGATTACAAGTGTGCGCCACCATACCCGGCCCAAGACATTTTTATTTATTTATCCCCCAGCCCTTTATATATATTTTTTCGAAATGGGGTCTTCCTAGGTTGCTGAGAATCTCATTACATTGCTGAGGCTGTCCTCGAACCTGCGATCCTCCTCTCTCAGCCTGCCAAGTACTGGAATTATAGGCGTGCGCCACCATGCCTGACTCACCAAACTATGTTCAATATCAGTTGTTATCATTTTACATTTCCACAACAATACAAAGGGTTCCCATTTCTCTACATCCTTATCAACTCTATTTTCTCCCCTTTAAAAAAAAAATAGTGAGCCGGGCGTGGTGGCGCATGCTTGTAATCCCAGTACTTGGGAGGCGGAGACCGGAGGATCCAGGTTAGCGGCCAGCCTCAGCTACTTAGTGAGGCCTTCCGCAACTTGATGAGACCCGGTTTCAAAATAAAGGATAAAAAATAGAGCCGGGGGTGTAGCTCGGAGGTAGAACGCCCCTGGGTTCAATCCCCAGTACCACACACACACAAAAAAAATAGTGGCTACTTTAGTGGGTGTGAAGTTATACTATGAGGAATATTTATTCTTTATCCCCAGTTCCTGTTGCAGAACTCTTAAAACTTGAAAATTTCCTGAGTGATCAGTGTTTTTTGTTATTCATACAGACCATTTCCAGAACCCCAGAGTTCATGCTAATGAGGTAAATTAGGGTGTGGCCCCTATATAGCTTCAAGATGGGGCTGGTCACTAAAGGATCTAGAGGATTACAAAGTTGGAAATTTCAGCCCCACCCATGGACCTCAGAGAAGGTGGAGGGTGGCTGTAGAATAAACTCCACAAAACTCTTGAATATCCGGATGTGATTGATGAGGCAAAATAGAAAAGATGGAAATATTAGGCAGAAAGGAGACATTGGAAAAATAGAGATTTAAAATTTGAAAGTTCATAATCTAACTCCACCCTATAGGGTGTGTTCAGTCAGGTAGAAGCCTTAATGAGTCCACACCCTTAATCCAAATGGCTCCTCTCCACACCTGAGATGCTTAATGTAAATAGGGTGGGTGAGGAGGACAAAGGTCAGACCCCACTGCCTATCTGTTACCAGGGAAACTGAGGACTAAGAAGAAGTCCTGCCCTCCTGTGCAACCCTACCTACCCCTCCTATAAAAGAACTGTGAAAGCATGCAGACTCTCTCTTGTTCTCTGGCTCTCCTGGATGGATGGATGCCTGCAGGGAGACTTGCTCACCCTTTCTTAGATGACCCCCCACCTTTCTTAGATGACCCCCAACCTGTATCCCCACCTTTAGATGCCCCACCTTTCTTAGATGACCCCCAACCTGTATCCCCACCTTTAGATGATCCCCAATCTGTATCCCCACCTTTATTAAGTTAATTAAAACCTTCGGCACGTGTTGAAATTCTTATTCATCATGGAAGCCAAGGACCCCTCAGAATTAGCATGTGTTTCCCCATGACATGATGACTTTCCAAGCTGCTGAAGACCAGTGGCAGTGCTGGGAGGGTGGCACACCCAGAGAGGGAATGAAAGCTCTGTGGACTCCCCACTTCCGCCCCATACCTTGACATAGCCTTCCCTTCATCTGGTTGGTCATCTACAAACTTCATAATATCTTTATGAAGTTTTATTACCTTCATAATAAACAGGTAAGCATAAGGTGTTTCAATGAGTTCTGTAAATCTTTCCAGCAAATCATCGAACCCAAGAAGAGGGTTGTGGAAATGCTGAGATTGTTTGGTTAGAAATATAGATGAAGCTGAGCATGGTGGCACACGCTTATAATCCCAGTATTTGGGAGGCTGAGACCAGAGGACCTGGGTTCCTGGCCAGCCTCAGCTACTTAGTGAGGCCATCCGCAACTTAGTGAGACCCTGTTTCAAAATAAAGAACAAAAAATAGGGCTGAGGGATGTAACTCAGAGGTAGAATGCCCCTGGGTTTAATCCCCAGTTCTGCAAAAAAAAGAAATACAGATAAAGCTAGGCAAGAGCTGGGTGTGGTGGCGCACACTTGTAATCCCAGTACTTGGGAGGCTGAGACCGGAGGATCCAGGTTTGCGGCCAGCCTCAGCTACTGAGTGAGGCCCTCTGCAACTTAGTGAGACCCGGTTTCAAAATAAAGAATAAAAAATAGGGCTGGGGGTGTAACCTGGAGGTAGAATGCCCCTGGATTCAATCCCCAGTACCAAAATAAAGTTAAAAAAAAAAAAAGCTAGGCAAGCTGGTGCACACCTGTAATACTAGCTACTTAGAAGGCTGAGGTGGGATGATTGTTGGGGTTCAGAAGTTCAATGCCAAGCTGGGCCTGGTGCAGCATGCTTGTAATCCCAGTACTTGGGAGGCTAAGACAGGTTCACGGACAGCCTCAGCTATTTAGTGAGACCCTGTTTCAAAAATAGAGAATAGAGCTGGGCGTGGTGGAGCACACTTGTAATCCCAGTACTTGGGAGGCTGAGACAGGAGGATCCTAGTTTGCAGCCAGCCTGCTACTTAGTGAGGCCCTCCACAACTTAGTGAGACCTTGTTTCAAAATAAAGAAAAAATAGGGCTGGGGGCATAGCTTGGAGGTAGAACGCCCCTGGGTTCAATCCCCAGTACCGCAAAAAAAAAATAATAAACAATAAAAAATAGGGCTGGGGGTATAGCTCGGAGGTAGAATGAATGCCCCTGGGTTCAATCCCCAGTACCGCAAAAAAAAAAAAAGTTCAATACCAGGCAGGTAACAAAAAATTGTACGTGACAACCTACTTACTATTTGGGACTCAGTTTCGATAATGGTGGATAAGGTCACCCTAACCCACAAATTCCCTGTACAATTTTTCATAAAACTGGGCGCACACCTGTAATCCTAGTACTTGGGAGGCAGAGACAGGAGAATTGCAGGTTCAAGGCTAGCCTCAGTAACTTAAGGAGACCCTGTTTAAAAAAATTAAAATAAAAAATAAAAATCTGGGCGTGGGGGCATACTTTTGTAATCCCAGTACTTGAGAGCCTGAGACAGGAGGATCACAGGTTCATGGCCAGCCTTGGCTACTTAGTGAGGTCCTCTGCAACTTAGTGAGACTTTGTTTCAAAATAAAAAATAAAAGCCAGGCGTGGTGGGCACCCTTGTAATCCTAGTACTTGGGAGGCTGAGGCCAGAGGATCCAGGATCCCAGCTAGCCTCAGCTACTTAGTGAGGCCCTCTGCAACTTAGTGAGACCCTGTTTCAAAATAAAGAATAAAAAAGGGTGTAGCCCGGAGGTAGAATGCCCCTGGGTTCAATCCCCGGTACCGCAAAAAAAAAAAATAAATAAAAATAAAAATAAAAATAAAAAATAAAATAGGGCTGTGGGTATAGCTCAAGACACTGTTTCAAAACAAAAAGGACTGGGGTTAAGCTTGGAGGTAGAATGCCCCTGGGTTCAAGCCCCGTAACCCCCTCCCCCCCCACACACAAATATATATATATACACACACACATATATATACATATATATACCATAAATCTTTATATACCAAATATAGCAATAAAATACATGAAGCAAAAATTCAAAGATACTAGGAGAACTTGATAAAATCAAAACCATAGCTGTAAATTCAACACACCTCTTCAACAGCTCAAGTAGATATAAACAAAAATACAGAGGATCTAAATAATAAAGCAAGTTTAATATGGCCAGGCATAGTGGCATACACCTGTGATCCCAGTACTTGGGTGGCTGAGAAAGGAGGATCAAAGGTTAAAGGCCAGTCTCAGCAACTTAGCAAAACTTGATTTCAAAACAATAAAATAAAGCCAGGCGTTCTAGCACTCAGTACTTGGGAGACTGAGACAGGAGGATCCTAGTTTGCGGCCAGCCTGCTACTTAGTGAGGCCCTCCACAACTTAGTGACATCCTGTTTCAAAATAAAAAATAAAATAGAGGCCGGGCGTGGTGGCGCACGCTTGTAATCCCAGTACTTTGGGAGGCAGAGACCGGAGGATCCGGGTTCGCGGCCAGCCTCAGCTCTCTCGCTCTCTCTCTCCCTGTCTCTCTCTCTCTCTCTCCTTAGTGAGGCCCTCCACAACTTTGTGAGACCCGGTTTCAAAATAAAGTATAAAAAATAGGGCCGGGGGCGTAGCGCGGAGGTAGAACGCCCCTGCGTTCAATCCCCGGTACCGCAAAAAAATAAAATAAAATAAAATAAAATAAAATAAAATAAAATAAAATAAAATAAAATAGGGCTAGGGGTGTAGCTCCGAGGTAGAATGCCCCTGGGCTCAATTCCCAGTAACACACACACACACACACACACACACACAACCCTAATAATAAGGGCTAGGGGTATAGCTCAGAGGCAAAATGCCCCTAGGTTCAATTACTATTACAAAAAAGAAAGGCCAAAATAAACGAGAGAAAGAAAGAATGAAGGCCATGCTTAATTAACTAAAAACAATTTAAAAACAAATTGGAATAATAAATAAGGCCCATATCTGGATTGGGCCTGGTGGCACAGGCCTGTAATTACAATACTGGGAGGCTGAGACAAGAGAATTGCAGGTTCCAGATCAGCCTCAGCATCTTGGAGAGACCCTCAACAACTTAAGAGTATTATGAGGAAAACACCCTTCAGCCTTTATTTATTTTGGTACTAGGAATTGAGCCCAAGGGCATTCTACCTCTGAGCTACACCCCCAGCCCTCTTTATTTAGAAACAGTTTCACTAGCCAGGCGTGGTGGCACACACTTGTAATCCCAGTACTTGGGAGGCTGAGACGGGAGGATCCAGGTTCACAGCCAGCCTCAGCTACATGTGAGGCCCTCTGCAACTTAGGGAGACCCTGTTTCAAAATAAAGTGTAAAAAATAGGGCCAGGGGTGTAGCTAGGAGGTAAAACGCCCCTGGGTTCAATCCCCGGTACCACAAAAAAATAAAGAAAGAAAGAATAAAAAAATAGGGCCAGGGGTGTAGCTCAGAGGTAGAATGCCCCTGGGTTCAATCACCAGTACTGCAAAAAAAAAAAAAAAAAAAAAAAAAAAAAAAAAAAAA
>PVJS01027011.1:7788-26664 GCA_004027185.1 Glis glis | reverse complement strand
TTTCTTCTTTCTCTCTCTCTCTCTCTCTCTCTCTCTCTCTTTCTTTCTTTCTTTCTTTCGTGGAACTAGGAATTGAACACAGGGTATACACCCCTAGCCCTATTTTTTATTCTTTTTTTTTTTTTGGTACTAGGGATTGAACCCAGGGGCATTCTACCTCCGAGCTACACTCCCAAGCCCCCCCTTTTTTTGACTCTTTATTTTGAAACAGGTTCTCACTAAGTTGTGGAGGTCCTCACTAAGTAGCTAAGGCTGGCCGCGAACCTGTGATCCTCGCATCTCAGCCTCCCAAGTACTGGAATTACAAGTGCCCAGCTAGGGGCCACATTTTCTACCAAGCACCTATAGGCTGTTAGGAATTGTGAGAACATAATCAAAAATTTTTTTTCTTTTTGGTATGTGGTACCGAGGATTAAACTCAGGGGCATTCTACCTCTGAGCTGCACCCCCAACCCTATTTTATTTTTATTTGAAACAGGGTCTTGCTAAATTGCTGAGATTACAGGTATGTGCCACCGTGCCCAGCTTATTTTTTTATTTTGAAACAGCGTCTTGCTAAGTTGCTGAGGCTGTCCTGGAACCTGCGATTCCTCGTCTCAGCCTCCCAAGTACTGAGATTACAGCTGTGTACCCCACGCGTGGCTGGGGGAAGCATCTTGTAACGGAAGTGTTCGCACTGGTGAATGAGGAAGAAATGCAGAGAGACATCCGTATCCTGCAAGTTCCCGATGAGTTCGTCCTCTGTGGCGCTAGTCTTTTATTTATTTATTTATTTATTTGCAGTACCGGGGATTGAGCCCAGGGGCGTTCTACCTCCGAGTTACACCCCCAGCCCTGATTTTTATACTTTTTTTTTTTTTTTGCAGTACCGGGGATTGAACGCAGGGGTGTTCTACCTCCGCGCCATGCCCCCGGCCCTATTTTTTTATACTTTATTTTGAAACCGGGTCTCATGAAGTTGCGGAGGGCCTCACTAAGTAGCTGAGGCTGGCCGTGAACCCAGATCCTCCGGTCTCCGCCTCCCAAGTACTGCGATTACAAGTGTGTGGCGCTAGTCTTAAGAAAGGGCAGACAGCACCCACCCTGGCCTCCTGCTGAAAGGACACAATGACACCTGTGGACCAGCCAAGGGAACCACAGCCCAGTCCCAGCCTGGTTTTAGAAGCAACTTCCAATTTGTAGAAACTGCAGCAGAGGACAGAGGAACGCGTTGATTAACCACACTGTGGGCACAGGGTCAGCAACACCTCGGCCCTTGGAAATAAATGCTTCAGGACACACAGCCAGGGTTGTGCAATTGATTTATTGTAAGGAAGGGAAGGGTCAAAGAGAAATGGGAAGAAATAGCTGGGCTTGGTGGCGCATGCTTGTCATCCCAGTACTTGGGAGGCTGAGACAGGAGGATTGCAGGTTCAAGGACAGCCTCAGCTACTCAGGCCCTCCGCAACTTAGTGAGACCCTGTTTCAAAATAAAGAATAAAAAACAGGGCTGGGGGTGGAGCTCGGAGGTAGAATGCCCCTGGGTTCAATCCCCAGTAAACACACACACACACACACACACACACACACACACACATTCTCTTTGAATGAGCAAGACTAAATTCCAGTGTCTAGAAGTTCCTACTTGGTGATGAAATTGTACAGAAATGTAAGACTGTGATTACAGGAAATTCATAACGGGGCGGGGCGGGGCTCAGAGGTGGAGTTTTGCCTGCTGTGTGAAAGGCTCTCAGTTTGATCCCCAGCACTGGAAAAAAAAAAAAGTCCCCCGTTGGCTCCCTGGGTGGTGAGGGCGGCTCTCCTGAGGGGGGTATCCCTGGCGGGGCGGCTTTGTGTTGACCTGGGTAAGCTATAAATGCTGGGTACCATGCAGCTGGGTCCTCAAATTTAGCACTCTCCGCATTTAGACCAGCCTGTTCTTGGTGGTGGTGGGAGGGCTGCCCTGTGCATTGTGGGATGTTTAGCTGCACCCCTGGTTTCTACCCAGTAGACAACCCAAGCACTCTCTTCCCCCAGGCGGGACAATCAAGATTGCCACTAGGTCTGGTGCCATGGTGCACACCTGTCATCCCAGGACTTGGGAGGCTGAGGCAGGAGGATCGTGGGTTGGAAGACAGCGTCAGCAACATAGCGAGACCCTGTTTCAAAATAAAAATAATAAATAGGACTGGGGGTGTAGCTCAGAGGTAGAATGCCCCTGGGTTCAATTCCTAGTACCAAAAAAGAGACAGAGAGAAAGAAAAAAAAAAAAGAAAGAAAGAGAGAGAGAGAGAGAGAGAGAGCGAGAGAGAGAGAGAGAAAGACTGCCTCTAGGGCTGGGGTAAAGCGGGGGAAAGAGTGCTCGTCTAGCATGGGTGACGCCCTGGGCTCCACTCCCAGCACGACAGAAACAAAAACGAAAATGTCTAGATATTGCCAAATGTTCCCAAGGGGTAGAAGTCACTCCTGGTTGAGAACTTGGGCTTAGAGTAAGTCCTCAAGCTTCACGTTTGTTTGATGTGGTTTCACTGATGTGGCTCTCTCTGTATGCATGTGTTTGTTTTGTTTTTATTTTGCAACTTAAAATTTTTTATGGTGCTAGAGATTGAACCCAGGACCTCACACATTCTAAGCAGGTCCTCTACCTATTTTGCAATAAAAAGAGAAAAAAAATTGTAGTGGGATTGAACCCAGGGGCAGTCTACCTCTGAGCTACAACCCCAGCCCTATTTTATTTTTTTTTTTTAATTTGGAAACAGGGTCTTGCTAGGTTGATGAGAGTCTCACTACTTGCTGAGACTTTTCTGGAACCTGTGATCCTTCTGTCTCAGCCTCCCAAGGACTGGGATTACAGGCGTGTGCCACCATGCTTGGCTTTTACTTTTATTTTGAAACAGGGTCTCACTAAGTTGCTGAGACTGGTCTCAAGCCTGCAATCCCTCCTATCTCAGCCTCCCAAATCCTGGGATTACAGGTGTGTGCCTGGCTACTCCCAGCACCCCCCTCCTTTGTGTGGTACTGGGGATGGAATCCAGGGGCATTTTACCTCTGAGCTACATCCCTGGTCCTATTTTATTTATTTATTTATTTATTTATTTATTTTTTGTGGTACTGATTATTGAACTCAGGGGCATTCTACCTCTGAACTATACCCCCAGCACTATTTTTATTCTTTATTTTGAAACAGATCTCACTAAGTTGCAGAGGGCCTCACTAAGTAGCTGAGGCTGGCCACGAACCCGGATCCTCCGGTCTCAGCCTCCCAAGTACTGGGATTACAAGTGTGTGCCACCACGCCTAGCTTGTTTTTTATTTTGAAACAAGGTCTTGCTAAATTGCTGAGGCTGTCCTTGAACCTGTGATTCTCCTGTCTCAGTCTCCCAAGTACTGGGATTAGAGGTGTGTGCCACCATGCCTGGCTTATTTTTTGTTTTTAAACAGGGTCACACTATGTTATTGGGAGTCCTGCTGTGTTGCTGAGGCAGTTCTCAAACCTGGGATCCTCCTGTCTCAGCCTCCCAAGTACTGAGATTACAGGTGTGTGACACCGTGCCTGGCTCCAATGGGATTTTGGTGGGGAAACGTGACAGAAATCTCTGGTTTATCAAACAATGAAAATAGCTTAGGGAGCATGGTGTGGTTCTTGGGAGGCTGAGACAGAGGATCGCAGGTTCGAGGACAAGCTTCATTAAGTAGTGAGACTCTCATCAACCTAGCGAGACCCTGTTTCCAAATAAAAATAAAATAGGGCTGGGGGTGTAGCTCAGAGGTAGAATGCCCCTGGGTTCAATCCCCAGTGCCACAAAAAAAAAGATAAAAAAAAGAAAAGAAAGTAGCTATTAGATTAATAAAACCGTGATCCGGGCGCAGTGGTGCACGCCTGTAATCCAGTGCTTGGGAGGCTGAGCCAAGAGGATCCCAGGATTGAGGCCAGCCTCAGCAATTTGGGGAGACCCTCAACAACCTAATGAGATGTTGCTTCAAAGTAAAAAATAAAATAGGGCTGGGAGTGTGGCTCAGAAGTAGAATGCCCCAGCCGGGTGTGGCGGCGTGGCGCACACTTGTAATCCCAGTACTTGGGAGACTGAGACAGGAGGCTCGCAGGTTGGAAGCCAGCCTCGGCAACTTAGCGAGACTCTCAGCTAACCTAGTGAGACCCTGTTTCCAAATAAGAAATAAAATTGGGCTGCGGGGTGTAGCGCAGAGGTAGAATGCCTGTGGGTTCAATCCCCAGTACCAAAAAGAAGAAGAAGAAGAAGAAGAAGAAGAAGAAGAAGAAGAAGAAGAAGAAGAAAAGAGAGAGAGAGAGAGAGAGAGAGAGAGCGAGCGCTCCTCCGGTACCAAACCATTAAATAAATAAATAAATAAATGGCCAGGGATGTAGCTCGGAGGTAGAATGCCCCTGGGTTCAATCCCCAGTGCCACAAAAACAAAACAAAACAAAAACAAACCCAAGCTTCTGAGTCCTCTCGCTGGGCAGAATTTAGCCGCCCCTAGCGCACAACTGTCCCCAGCTATCTCTGGGGCGCGGACACTGCAGGCTCCGCCCCCAGCCACGCCCACACCCCGGGCCCTGCCCACACAGCCCGCTCGGCCTTACCATTGGACAGCTCAGAGAGCCTCGGGCGCTGGTTGGCTGGCGCGGCCGTCAGTTAGGGTCAAGGCCTTAATAACCCGTCCCCGGGCGTCGATGGGGCGGGCTCGGTGCGGGCGCGGCCAGGGCTGCGGCTTCAGGTAAGGTGCCAGCTCGCGGGGACACCTATGGGGGTCCGGGAGGGGATCGCGGGGCGCCCCGGGGCGGGCGAGGCGCTGCGCTTCCAGTCTGCGCGGGCTGGGCGCGCTTGCGACGGGGTGGGCACTGCGTCCTGCGACTGGGACCCCTCCCGCCGGGGGAGCACCAGGTGGGCAGCGAGCCCACAGGGTCGGGGGGCTCTGGACTCCGGAGGTCGCCCCCTTCTCGCCCTAGCGCCCCAACTGGCTATGGGACCCCTCCCCGGGCGTCGTTCCGGGATGGCTTGGGGACCCGGGTCCTGGCCCCTTGCTCAGGGCCGGGTGCGGGCGGTGGGGGTGGGATGATGCGGAAACCCGGTTGGGTGGAGGGACGGTCGGCCCGGGGACCCACAGACAATGGGTAGCGGATGGGACCGCCCGGCGGCGTTTCCTGGAGGAAACTGCCCTGTCTCTGCGAGGCCAACCTGCGCGCCCCCTCTACCGCCGTCCTCAGCCCCAGCCTTACCCCCAGGGGGCTGGGAGTCCTCCCCAACCTGAGGGGGTGCCGCCAGCCCCTAAGGGCGACAGGCCTGGAAGGTGTCCCTCCCTCTCTCCCCTGGACCAGGATCCGCGTTGCCTGCCGAACCCCCAGAGCTTCAGGTTTCCTGATCCCAGCTCCGCATCCCGAAATAGCCCCAGGGGCGGGAGTGGGGGCGTGTGGCGTCGGCTGTGATGGCCTAATGAGGGGGTCTCAGGCAGAGGATGTCACTGCATCTCGCAGTGACAGGGCAGCGAGCGGGAGGGAGGGAGGGCTCCGCACGCCCCTGCCGCGGCCCAGGTGCGAACCGCCCCTCCACGCACCCGCTGCCGCCCGGGGAAGAGACCCAGGTGCGGGCGGGGGCGGTGGTGGTGGCGCACGTCTAGGCTCCGCGCCTCTCCTGGGGAAAGGAAGGGGCTCTTTTTAGAAAGCAGTCTAAAGTAGTGGCCAGGCCGGGCGAGGTGGCGCAGGAAGGTAACCTGAGCTATTGGGGAGACTGAGGCAGGAGAATTGTACGTTGGAGGCCAGCCTGGGCCACTTAAGGAGACCCTGTCTCAAAATAAAGAAATTGCAAAGGGCTGGGGGTGTAGCTCCGTGGTACAGCCCCCCTGGGTTCAATCCCCAGTACCAAGTAAAACAAAACAAATACTTCTATTACTTAACAATGGAAGCTGTCCAGAATAAAGGGCCAAAGCGTTACTCTTGTTATTTTTTATTTTTTATCTATTTTTTGGTATTGGGGATTGAACCCAGAGACATTCTATCTCCAAGGTACAGGTGGCAGGGGGGCAGAATTTAATTTTTCTTTTCTTTTTTTTTTGGTGGTACTGGGGATGGAACCCAGGGGCATTCCACCTTAGAGCTACCCCCCCAGCCCTATTTTATTTTTATTCTTTTTTTGAAAGAGGGTCTTCATAGGTTGATGAGAGTCTCACTACTTGCTGAGGCTGTCCTTCAACCTGCAATCCTTCTATCTCAGCCTCTCAAATACTGGGATTACCAGCATGCACCACCACGCCTGGCTATCTTTATTTTATTTTTTTGGTACTGGGGATTGAACCCAGTGGCATTCTACCTCTGAGCTACACCCCCAGCCCTATTTTTTATTTTGAAACAGAGCTTGCTAAGTCACTGAGGGTCTAGCTAAATTGATGAGGCTGGCCTCAAACCTGTGATCCTCCTGTTTCAGCCTCCCAAGTCCTGGGATTCCCGGCACGCACCATTATTGTTATTTACCGTTCCCGGGCCACCCATTTCCCAGCCCCGCCTCTGGGTCCAGCTGCTTCCTTTCAGGTGTTAGGGATGAACAGGGCTGTGATCTCCATCCGGGAGACTTGGATTTGAGTGTGACCAGGTCACCGGAGGAGGGGGGTGCTGACCCCATCCAGTCCCACCCCAGCTGTGTGAGTGACAACCCCAGTCCCCTCAGCCCTGGGCCAGGCTTCTCCCAAACCCAGTCCTTCCCCCGGCAATTTCCTGAAAACAGTACTGGCTGTCCTCCGGGATGACCTGCTGCCCCGCTGGCCCAGCCCTCGCAGCAGCGCGAAGGGACAGGAAGCAGCTGCTTGGGGGCTGGAAGGGCCCCTTCCTGGCCTTGGAGTGGAAGGGAGGCGTCGGGGACCTAGGCTGGACACAGGCCGAGAGGGAAAGGGGGTCCCCCAGCAGTGGGAGGAACCTGGCAAGCTGACAGGTGCCAAGTGGTCGGTGCTGCCAGGCACGCAGGTGGCCATCAAGAATGCAAGAGGCTGGAAGGGGTGGCTGGGAGTGTCGCCGGGTCGTTGGAGCAGGCGGGCAGTGGGCCAGGGAGAGGGTGGATTGGGAAAGGCCGGTCAGGCAAGGGGCAGGGAGGCGGGGCTGGGCACGCCGGCCAGGGCTCTCCAGAAGGTGGGCAGAGCCCAGGCTGAGCAGTGTCCACAGGCACTGGACGTAGCTGCTCCGCGCTCTTTCTCCCATCTGTAAAATGTGAATGCTCAGCTCCACCTTGTGGAACTGTGTGGAGGCGAACTTTAAGCAGCAGGGGATACGGTAGGCACTTCATAAAAGCTGTGTCCACTCCCTGCGGGTTTCCCATGTGGATCTCCAAAGCCCCTTTCCCATCCTGCACTTTTTTTTTTTTTGCAAAACTGGAGATTGGACCTCTACCACTGAGCTACATCCCCAGCTCTTTTTTATTTTGAGACTGGGTCTTGCTAGAACTCAGCGCGCACGCTGAGGCTGGCTACGAACCGGGATCCTCTGGTCTCCGCCTCCCAAAGTACTGGGATTACAAGGGTGTGCCACCACGCCCGGCTTTTGGTTCTTTATTTTGAAACAGGGTTTCACTAAGTAGCTGAGGCTGGCCACAAACCCAGATCCTCCCGTCTCAGCCTCCCAAGTACTGGGATTACAAGCATGGGCCACTACGCCCAGCGCTATTGTTTTTTTAAAGCATAATTTGACCAGATTAAATTTCTTGTGTGTGTGGAACTGGGGGTTGACCCGAGGGATGTTCTATTTCTGAGCTACGCCACCAGCCTTATTTTATTTTTTATTTAAAACAGGATCTTAGCCGGGCGTGGCGTGCCCGGCTGCTGCTTGATGTTTCTTCTTGCCTCCTGTCCAGGCCTGGGACCTGGGGGTCCCTCCGTTCATTCCGTCCAGTTTCAAGGTCTCTTGCAGAAACCTGTGTGCACTGGATGAGGGACAGGCGGGTAGAGAAAAGCCCTGGGTGTGTTGACCCCCAGGCCCAGAGGTCAGCCCTGAGGCAGCTCTGGCTGGGGGGACAGGGCACCGGGGCCTAACCCTCATCTCTGGGGGGGGGGCTTTTTTCAAGGTGTGCCTTGCAGCTGTTCCAGGAAACATGGCCCAGTTTGCCCCGAATCAGAACCTGCCCGGTAAGTGTGCACACGGAACACAGGGTGTGCAGAGGCCACGCTTTGTGCCGGGTGTGGACACAGTCCTGCGGTCCTTTCCAAAGGTCTATTGGGTGGTGTCACAACCCTGCTCAAAACCCAGCCATGACACCCTATCACAAGGAGAACAGAATCCCAAGTCCCCATGGTGGCCCTGGAGGACCCCGCAGCATTACCTCCGCCATCTCTCCAGCCCTCCACCCCACTCTTTCTTCACTCTGCTGGGGACACCGGTCCTTCATCCCCCATTACTCCATGATCCTGCCCACCCCTGCGGCGGGGTCTTGGCACGGGCTGCTTCCTTCTTGGACCTTCTCTCTGCAGGGGCTTCCCTCTCATCCTGCAGCCTCAACGTTTTTTTGGGAGGGAGGGTGTTCTGGAGGTTGGACCCAGAGGCATTCTACCTCCAAGGTATACCCCCAGCCCTTATTTATT
Organism: Glis glis; assembly: GCA_004027185.1. Classification (NCBI taxonomy): domain Eukaryota; kingdom Metazoa; phylum Chordata; class Mammalia; order Rodentia; family Gliridae; genus Glis; species Glis glis. The sequence goes on along the minus strand of PVJS01027011.1, from coordinate 18,111 downwards.
TATGATACTGGGGATTGAACTCAGGGGCATTCTACCTCCAAGCTATACCCTCAGACCCTTTTATTTTTAATATTTTGTTTTGAAACAGGGTCCTCAAGCCTGACATTCTCCTGTCTCAGCTTCCCAAGTACTGGGATTACAAGTGTGCGCCACCATATACGGATATTTTTCATTTTGAAACAGGCTCTCGCTAAGTTGCTGAGGGTCCTGGCTGAGTTGCCGAGGTTGGCCTCAAGCCTGCCATCCTCTTCTCTCAGCTTCTCTAGTACTAGGATTATAATAGGTGTGCACCACCATGCCTGGCTAAGGCTCAACTTTTTTTATTTTTTATTTATTTATTTTTTTGGTACTGGGGATTGAACCTAGGGGAGATCTACCTCTGAGCTATATCCCCAGCCCCGTTCCATTTTTTTAGTTTGAAACAGAGTCTCACTAAGTTGCTGAGGCTGGCTGGGAACCTGCAATCCTCCTGTCTCAGCCTCCCAAGTACTGGGATTACAGGCATGTGCCACCATGCCTGGCTAGGGCTCAACTTTTTTTTTTTTTTTTGTGGTACTGGGGATTGAACCCAGGGGCATTGTACCTCCAAGCTACACCCTTCAGCCCTATGTTTCATTCTTTATTTTGAAACAGGGTCTCACTAGGTTGATGGGAGTCTCACTACTTGCTGAGGCTGTCCTCGAACGTGCATTCCTCCTGTCTCAGCCTCCAAGAAGTGGGATTACAAGCGTGCGCCACCAAGCCCGGCTCAGGGCTCAACTTTTAAGTCCCCTCCACAGTAAACCTTTCCTGACACCATCCCTCAGTGATGACCTGTTTCCTGTGCTAGTATTACTATTGCCCTAATGGCCATTTGGAATGGTCGTTTGTCTCTCTGTCCCCTACAAGAGGACACGGATATTTGTCTTGTTCACTGCTGTGTCCCCGGGTCTAGAAAAGTGGGTGGCATCTAGGAGACGCTCAATAGACCCATGATTGCTGACGGCTTGGGTGCAGATAGACGTGCGGGTCTGGGGTGTGGTTATGCGCAATGGCAGGTGGACAGGCGTGCAGTGGGGCCCTTGGGGACGCCTACTTTTGTCCCTTCTCTCCGGGGTCTCCTCGGCCTGACGCCCCCCCGCGCTCCTGTCATGCCCGCAGACCTGGGCGCCCCTCGCCTGTGCCCGGGCCCCACCGGGGGCGCCCGCAGCCCGAGCTCGCCCTACTCGGTAGAGACGCCCTACGGCTTCCACCTGGACCTGGACTTCCTCAAGTACGTGGAGGAGCTGGAGCGCGGCCCCGCCGCCCGCCGCGCCCCGGGCCCCCCGCCTGCACGGCGGCCCCGCGCGCCCCGGGCCGGCCTCGCGGGCGCGCGCAGCCCCGGCGCCTGGACGTCCAGCGAGTCCCTGGCCAGCGACGACGGCGGGGCTTCGGGCGCACTGTCCCCGGGGGCTCCCCCGGCGCTCCTGCTGCCGCCGCTCTCGCCGCGCTCCTTCGTGCGCAACCCGCGGGTCGAGCACACGCTCCTGGAGACCAGCCGGCGGCTGGAGCTGGCGCAGGCGTACGCGCAGGCGCACGAGCGCGCGCGCAGCCCGCGCGGGTCGGGCCGCACCAGCCCCGCCCCCGGGCCCGCCCCTAACCCCGCCCCCGCCTCGCCCGGCCCCGCCCAGCTGCAGGTGGTCCGCGAGCAGATGGCCGCGGCGCTACGGCGGCTGCGCGAGCTCGAGGAGCAGGCGCGCGCGCTGCCCGAGCTGCAGGAGCAGGTGCGCGCGCTGCGCGCCGAGAAGGCGCGGCTGCTGGCCGGGCGCGCGCAGCCCGAGCCCGACGGGGAGGCGGAGGCGCGTCCTGACAAGCTCGCCCAGCTGCGGCGACTCACCGAGCGCCTGGCCACCTCCGAGCGCGGCGTCCGCTCCAGGGCCAGCCCCCGGGCAGACGGCCTCGACGCGCCAGCGGCGGGGCACAGAGAGGGCGCGCTCCAGGTCCTCGACGGGCCGCCCGGAACCCCTGATGGGGCGCCCCAGACCCGGGAGGCGGGCACCGAGGCCATGCCCAAAATCCGAGAGGCGGGCGCCCAGGCAGTGCCGGAGACCAGGGAGACCGGCGTGGAGGCGGCCCCCCAGACGGTTGAAGCGGACGCATGGGTGACCGAGGCGCTGCTGGGGCTGCCCGCGGCCGCCGAGCGCGAGCTGGGACTGCTGCGCGCCAGCCTGGAACACCAGCGCGGGGTGAGCGAGCTCCTGCGCGGCCGGCTGCGGGAGCTGGAGGATGCCCGCGAGGCTGCGGAGGAGGCCGGGGCTCAGCTGTGCGAGGTCGCCACCCAGACGCCATGGGGTCGTGCGGAGAAGACCACGCAGACCGAGCCCCCAGCGGAGGCCCCCTCCCTGACTCCGGAGAACCCGCCTGGACTCACGGCTGGGGAACAGGCGGTGGCCCCCGCCGGTGAGTCCCGAGCCCTCGCTGCGCCCCGGCCAGCCGGCCTGCCGGCCTCCGAACTCAAACTCGGTGCCCCCATCTGATCCCTGCCAGGCACCCTCAAATCCATCATGAAGAAGAGAGACGGTACGCCCGGTGCTCAACCCAGCCCCGGACCCAAGAGCCTGCAGTTCGTGGGGGTCCTCAACGGAGAGTGAGCGCTTTCCCCTTTCCCACGCAGCAGCTGCGGGGACTGGGCTGCGAGTAGCAGAGTGGCCTTGGCAATTCTCAGTTTTCCCCTGTGTGAAGTGGGGACAGCCACTCCCACCTCGCTGCGCTCCGGCCCGAGCCCACGGGGGGGGGACTCAGCAGAGCCTCCCCCCCTCCAGGTACGAGAGCTCCTCCAGCGAGGATGACAGCGACAGCGACAGCGAGGACGGCGCCGCCGAGCCCCCCAAGAGTAGTTCTTCGGGTTCCGGGGAGGATAGCGGCGGGGGATCCGACGCGGGCACCCCTCGCTCTCCTAGCAGCGGGGACGTCCCGGACCCCGGGGCTGAGGCTGGGGCCGAGCCTCAGCCCGGGACACCGGGAAGGTGAGCGGCGCCGGAGGCCTGGAGCTGGGGCCGCGCAGCCCGCGCATCTCCCCTGAACCTCGCCGCGCCTCCTCCGCAGGTCCGAGCTGAGTCCGCGGCTGAGGGAGGCGTGCGCCGCGCTGCAGCGACAGCTGAGCAGGCCCCGCGGCGTCGCCCGCGATGGCGTGAGTCCGGGAGAGCCTTCCCGGGGACCTCCCTTGACGCCCCCCGAGCGGAGCGCGCCGGGTTCTCAAGGACCGAAGTCCCAAACTCCGTCCCCTCTTGCCAGGACCTCCCTTGCCCTAAGCTCTCCAAAAGGGACCCCAGCCCCAGCATGGCGCGGACCTTTTCTTACTTTCCCCCAAGGAGCCCACTCTCAGCCCCTAGGACTCACCGCCATGGAACCCCACTGATTGCACCTCCTTTCTGGAAGGGGTGCGGCCCCGATCCTCCGCCTGGGTTCCCTGGGCTCCCCTCCTGGGACGCTCGCCACAGGGGTCTTCCCAGCCCCGCCCCGCCCCCTGTCCTGGCCAGTCCTTGCTATCCTCCCTGTCCCGGCAGAGCGCGGCGCGCCTCGTGGCCCAGGAGTGGTTCCGGGTGTCCAGCCAGCGGCGCTCGCAGGCGGAGGCCGTGGCCGGGGTGCTGCGAGGCCTGGCGCGCCTGGGACCCGAGCTGCTGGCGCACGTGGTCAACCTGGCGGACGGCAACGGGAACACGGCGCTGCACTACAGCGTGTCCCACGGGAACCTGGCCATCTCCAGCCTGCTCTTGGACACGGGTCAGAGCCCAGGAAGGGAGCGCGGGAGACCCGGGAATTGGGGGCGTGGCACGCAGGCTGGGGCCGGGGACCCTGGAGAGGACGGCAGAGCAGGGGTGGCAGGCAGGGGGCGCCATTGGCATTTCAGCGAGGCGGGATTCTTGGTGGGTGAGTTGATTGCAGCCGGACTTCTGAGGCCAGCTCTGCTCCATCCTCCTCCCACTCTGCCGGGAGAGGGGATGCCCAGCTCCGGGATTAGCCAGTTTCTGTGTGCTCCTCTGTGAAATGGGGGTGGAGCTGTCGTCTTCCCCGGGGAGCTGTGGTTACACGTGTAAAACAGTCTGAGCACACAGGCCAGCCTCTGGCCACCTGCCCCTGGTCCCTGAATCTCCAGCCCTGGCGTTCCCCGAGTTCCTGATCCTCCCCGGACCCCCCAAGCTTCCGGGAGAGGTACTCACTGCTCCCAGGCTGCCCCCACACATCTGCCTCCCGCTAGCTCATGCCCTGCCCTAATCTCTCCCCCTCTGAAGCAGAGACGCACACACCCGGATGTTGGTGAGGGCTGGGGGTGTAGCTCGGAGGTGGAATGCCCCTGGGTACAATCCCCAGTGCCGCCCCACACACACAAAAAAGGTGGCCAGGCAGAGTGGCACATGCCTGTAATCCCAGTACTTGGTAGGCTGAGACAGGAGGATTGCAGGTGCAAAGCCAACCTCAGTAACTTAACAAGGGGGCCCTGTTGGTTCAAAAAAAAAAAAAAAGACAAAGGGCTAGGGGTGTAGCTCAGAGGTAGTGACTTGCTTGAGTCCCTGGGTCCCTAGCCTCACAACACACACACACACACACACACACAACCTACCTACATGCATTCACACAGTGGGGTTATCTTTTTTTGTGTGTGGTACTGGGGATTGAACCCAGGGGCATTCTACCTCTGAGCTACACCCCCACCCCAGCCCTATTTTTTTATTCTTTATTTTGAAACAGGGTCTCGCTAAGTTGCAGAGGGCCTCACTAAGTAGCTGAGGCTGGTCTCCAACCTGCGATCCTCCTGCCTCAGCCTCCCAAGTACTGAGATTACAAGCGTGTGCCACCACGCCCGGCTAGTGGGGTTATCTTAGCTAAGAAGTCAGGGGTAGTTGGGAAGGGAAGGGGATGGGTGAGTCCTTGGCAGAGATTTCACTTATTTCCCTTCTCCACCTGCTATCCTCTACTGCTGTCCTGGAAGCCTGTGGAAGAAACAAATACCCCGAGAGTGTGTGACCTATAACTAGGGAACGCCCGTCTTGATTTTTCTGTAGTGCTGAGGAATTGAACACAGGGCCTGTGCGTGCTCCCAGCTCCCTCTCTTCACCTGACTTAGCCTGTTTATTCTCCACCCCCCCCATGATTCCCTCCCTCACTGGGGGAGCCATCCCAGGACCCCGGTCCAGCTCCTCCTCCCAGGCACTCATCTCCCTCCCTCTCTCTCCTGGAGGGGCTTTAGGGCTGGTGGGGAGACAGCATTTACACAGCCACTCTGCTCAATGTGGTGACAGAGCTGACCCCTGAGGAAACCGAGCTAGTTTGCATTTGGTTCTGAAGGTGGAGCAGCCCCAACTGGGCTTTTTTAAGACTGCCATAAAAAGTACCATGACAGACATTTGTTTTCCGTCAGGAGGCCAGGAGCCTGAAATCGAGGTGCCAGTAGGGTTGGGTCCTTCTTGGGGGCCCAGAGGGAGAATCGGTTCTGTCTTCTGATGCTTGCTGGCAATGCTTAGTATCCCTTGGCTTGTGGCAGCTTGAACCCAGGGGCATTCTACCTGCAAGCTACACCCCCAGCCCTTTATGTTTTGTTTTGAAACAGGGTCTCACTAGGTTGCTGAGAGTCTCTGTGTTGCTGAGGCTGGTCTTGAACCTGCAATCCTATCTCAGCCTCCCAAGTATTGGGATTTTTTTTTTTTTTTGCGGTACCCGGGATTGAACGCAGGGGCGTTCTACCTCCGCGCTACACCCCCAGCCCTATTTTTTATACTTTATTTTGAAACCAGGTCTCACAAAGTTGCAGAGGGCCTCACTAGGTAGAGAGAGAGAGAGAGAGAGAGAGAGAGAGAGAGGAGAAAGGAGAGAGGAGACAGAGTGATTGATCGCGCGCATGCACGCTGAGGTTGGCCGAGAACCCGGATCCTCCAGTCTCCGCCACCCAAAGTACTGGGATTACAAGCGTGCGCCACCACGCCCGGCTCCAAGTATTGGGATTATAAGCGAGCACTACCACGCCTGGCTAAAGACTTCACTTAACTTGATTATATCTGCAAAGACTCTTTCCAAATAAGGTCACCCTCACAGGGACTGGGGATTGAACTCAGGGGTACTCTACCACCAACTACACATCAGCCCATTTTATTTTTTTGTGGTACTAGAGATTGGACCCAGGGGCATTTTACCTCTGAGCTACACCCCCAGCCCTATTTTATTTTTATTTTGAAACAGGGTTTCACTAGGTTGATGAAAGTCTTACTACTGCCGGGCGTGGTGGTGCACGCTTGTAATCCCAGTACTTAGGGAGGTGGAGACTGGAGGATCCGGGTTCGCGACCAACCTCAGCTCGCGCTCTTTCTCTCTCTCTACTTAATGAGGCCCTCCGCAACTTCGTGAGACCCGGTTTCAAAATAAAGTATAAAAAATAGGGCCGGGGGTGTAGCATGGAGGTATAACGCCCCTGGGTTCAATCCCCGGTACTGCAAAAAAAAAAAAAAAAAAAAAGTCTTACTACTTGCTGAGGTTGGTCTCAAACCTATGATCCTCCTGTGTTTCAACCTCCCAAGTACTGGGATTACAAGTATACACCACCATTCCCAGCCCTTTTTATTTATTTGGTACTGGGGGATTCAACCCAGGGGCATTCTACCTCCGAGCTATGCCCCCAGCCCTTTTATATATTTTTGTTTTGGAACAGGGTCTTGCTAAGTTGCTGAGGCTGGTCTCGAACCTGCAGTCCTTCTGTCTCAGCCTCCCAAGTACTGGGATTACAGGTGTGCACCTCACCCAGTTTACCCCAGCCCTTTTTAAAATTTTGAGACTCGATCTCACTAAGCTCCCCAGGATGGCCTTGAACCTGTGGTCCTCCTGCCTCAGCCTGCTGATGGCGTATCTTTTTCCACGACAGTTCAGCACATAACAGACTGGGGAAGAGGCTGAGGGTTCCAGAGTAAAGCCAGGGCTGGAGTCGTAGCTCAGTGTAATGCACTTGCCTGGCACACATGAGGCAGTGGGCTCCATCCCCAGTGCCAACCAACCCGGGAGAGACCAGAAACTAGAGAACACCTCTTCACAACCCAGGGTGGGCCAGGACCTGCACTGGGTGAGCAGTGGGGAAGCTGAGGGAGGCGTTTACATAGGCGGGTGACTGGAGCAGATGTTTGTGGTGCTGGGCATTGAACCCTGGGTCTCACACAAAAGAGGCAAGTACTCTGCCACTGACCTACACCCTCAGCCCTTTTTTTTTTTTTTTATACAGGGTCTCACTAAGTTGCCTGGGCTGGGTTTGAACCGGCGATCCTCCCATCTTAGCCTCTCGAGTACTGGGATTACTGGTGTGCACCACCAAGCCTGGGGCCAGATGTTTTCTAAATGCTGCTTCACAGACTCAGAGAACCTTGTGGCAGCTGGCACAGTTCACTAGAACATGGACAGTGGCTTAGTGGGTGGCAACTGTGAATACAGACGGATCTGTTCACTCAGTCGGCAAATGCTGAGCACCTACTACGTGTCAGGTGCTGTTCTAAGTACTGAAGGACACGCTTGTAATCCCAGCACTTGGGAGGCTGACAGGAGGATCCCAGATTCAAGGCCAGCCTCAAGAACTAAACGAGACCCTGTTTCAAAAATAAATAAAAAAGCCGGGCGTGGTGACACTCGCTTGTAATCCCAGTACTTAGAAGGCTGAGACAGGAGGATTGCAAGTTGGCAGCCAGCCTCAGCTACTTAGTAAGGCCCTCCGCAACTCAGTGAGACCGTTTCCAAATAAATGGTGGGGTGAGCTGGGGGTGTAGCTCGGAGGTAGAATGACCCTGGGTTCAATCCCCAGTACCTCAAAATAAATAAATAAAAAAAAAAGGACCGGGGACATAACTTGGTTCAATCCCCAGTACCATAAAACGGGGGGGGGGGGAAGTATGGAAGGATACAGTAGCCCAACATAGTGTACAGTTTGAGATAGAGCCAGGCTCAGTGGCGCACGCCCGCAATCCCAGAATTGGAGAGGCTGAGACTGGAGGATCGCAGGCTAAAGGACCTCAGCAACTTAGTGAGACCTTGTTTCAAAATAAACAGGGTTGGGAATACAGCTCAGAGGTAGAAGGCTCGGGGCCACCCCTAGCACTGAGCTGGGGCCCTGGCTGGCTGACCAGCCCTCTCCCCCTAGGCGTCTGCGAGGTGAACCGCCAGAACCGCGCCGGCTACTCTGCGCTCATGTTGGCCGCACTCACCTCCGTGGCGCGGGAGGAGGACATGGCCGCGGTCCAGAGACTCTTCCGCACCGGAGACGTCAACGCCAAGGCCAGCCAGGTGCGTGATGCCCGGCCCCTGCCCCTCAGGAGTCAGGCGCACCTGACCGCCCTTCCCCTTCCCCCTCTCCAGACCGGGCAGACGGCCCTCATGCTGGCCATCAGCCACGGGCGCCAGGACATGGTGGCGGCCCTGCTGGCGTGTGGAGCCGACGTGAACGCGCAGGACGCGGACGGCGCCACGGCGCTCATGTGCGCCAGCGAGTACGGGCGGCTGGACACGGTGCGGCTGCTGCTGGCCCAGCCCAGCTGCGACCCTGCCATCCTAGACAACGTGAGCCCCTAGGGACAGCGTGCGCGGTGCCCGCGCGGCAGGGTGTGTGCCAGGCGGAGGCTCGGGGACCTGATGCCCTCGCTTTCCTCAGGAGGGCACCAGCGCCCTGGCCATCGCTCTGGAGGCCGAGCAGGACGAGGTGGCGGCTCTGCTGCACGCCCACCTGAGCTCCAGCCAGCCTGCTTCCCAGGTGAGCGCAGCCAGGCTGAGGAGCACCAGGCACCTGGCGCCACGCTTATCCTATAAGACGCCTTCTGGACAAAGGCCCTAGCCTGGGAAGGTCACAGTGAGATGTGCACAGGAGGCTACTTGGCCCCCAGGAGGACCACACATTACCAGAGAATGCCAGGCATGGTGGCACATGTCTGTAATCCCAGCGCTTGGATGGCTGAGACAGGAGGATAGCAGGTTTGAGGCCAGCCTCAGCAACTTCCCAAGACCTGGTTTCAGAATTCTAAATAAAATGGGGCTGAGGGTGTAGCTCAGAGGCAGAACACTGCTGGGTTCAATCCCCAGCACCACACAAAAAAGGAAGAGCCCTGTGACAACAGGCAGGGTGGCCGAAGGGGGCACAGGCTCCTATAACTCCACACTGGAAACTGGGTGAAAGTTTGCAACAGGGAGGGCCTGAGGACAGACCACACCCCAAGGATAGAGGCTCATACCCAGAGGTGCCAGGCCATCCCCCCATGCCCATCACTCAACTCATGCAGCACGCCCGCCCAACCACCCACCCAGTCCTCACCCCACTGTGGAGACGTGGGATGGAGCCAAGCGCCTCTCCCAGGTCAGAAAGGGGCAGTTAAAACCAAACTAGGAAGCTGGGCGTGGTGGTGCACGCTTGTAATCCCAGCACTTGGGAGGCTGAGACAGGAGGATCTGGGTTCGCAGCCAGCCTCAGCTCTCGCTCTCTCCTCTCTCAGTGAGGCCCTCCGCAACTTCGTGAGACCCGGTTTCAAAATAAAGTATAAAAAATAGGGCAAAATAAAGTATAAAAAATAGGGCCGGGGGTGTAGCACGGAGGTAGAACGCCCCTGGGTTCAATCCCTGGTACCGCAAAAAAAAGACCAAATTAGGAAGCCCGGCATGGTGGCGCAAGCTTGTAATCCCAGCACTTGGGAGGCTGAGACAGGAGGATCACAGGTTCGAAGCCAACCTCAGCAGCTTAGTGAGACCGTTTCCAAATAAAAAAAATAAAATTGGGTTGGGGTATAGTATAACTTGGAGATAGAATGCCTCTGGGTTCCATCCCCAGTACCCCCCCCAAAAAAGACCAAATCAGGCAGCCGGGCTTCACAGTAAAGGGCGCGGCTCCTCAGGAATGGCCGTAGAGGGTTTCCCTGAGGTCCAGCGTCCTCGAGCCTGGCTCAAGCCCAGGCGGTGGACCCTTAGGAGACTGCAGCAGGTCCCCTCCCCTTCTTCTCTCCAGAGCCAGTCGCCCCCCGACTCTCCCACAGTTACGCCCGGTGAAGACGACTTCAGCGACAACAGAGGGGACCTGCAGCTTCAGTGAGCTGCTTGGCACGACAGCTGGACCAGGACAGGCCCCCCCCCCACCTCAGCCTTGGCACCAGAGCAGGGACAGGCCTACTTGGCAGAAGAGAAAGGCTGCTTCACCTGGCACGGACAGCTTAGTGTCAGGGAGATGCCCCCCAGCAAACCCACCAAGGCGAGGTGGGACCCAAGGAGTCATACAGCCTAGGTCCAGCCACTCCCCAAACCACCTTCCTAATAAAACATTACCACAAAACTTGTGCGTTTTGTCGGGGGGGGGGGGGGGGG
>PVJS01027010.1:0-26567 GCA_004027185.1 Glis glis | reverse complement strand
TGGTGGTGCACGCTTGTAATCCCAGTACTTTGGGAGGCGGAGACCGGAGGATCCAGGTTCGCGGCCAGCCTCAGCTCGCTCTCTCTCTCTCTCTCTCTCTCTCTCCCCCTAGTGAAGCCCTCTGCAACTTTGTGAGACCTGGTTTCAAAATAAAGTATAAAAAAATAGGGCCGGGGGTGTAGCACGGAGGTAGAATGCCCCTGGGTTCAATCCCTGGTACCGCCAAAAAAAAAAAAGAATTTAGAAAGAACTTCAGTTTAAAACATGTAAAGCGTTTCACATGCAGCGGCCAGTTGCAGACATCTTACAGCTGGGGTCAGGAGAGACTGACTGGAAACTCAAACTGACGAGATGTTCTGATGGATATGGATGGATCCAAGTGTGCTTTCAGAAAAACTGCTGTGTTGAAACTAGATTTACCAAAAATTGCCAAGTCATCTTGAAGAAAACTCAGGGTCTGGGACCAAATTTTTTATTTGGAAATCAGTAGTATAAACGTGCTAATTGGGTCCTTGAGAATAGAGGAGCATAAAGAAGGAAAAGAATAAAAGGTAGAAGGTAGAGCCTGAAGGAATGCCACTTCTTTTAAAGAGTGAACTAAGAGAACTTGGGAAGGGTATCCCTGTGTAATAGGTTCTGCCTGGTGCAACTCCTGGTCTCTGCCTACAGCCGTCTCCATTCTCCAGTCTGTAACTCACCTTTTACCTGCCTGCTGGCAATACCTTCCTAAATAGAGAAACCAAGTCACGTGATGTGTACCAGCACAGAAATCAACTTTAGTTGGCTCTGTGTTCGTTCATGAAGTCCAATTCTCTTAAGTTTTATCTAGGTTCTACCACTCAAAGATTAAATAGAAGTTTTGACCTTGTTTTTGTTTATCTTCCAAACCACCCCTCTGAGTATGGAAGACACATCTCTCAAACTTTTGCTCACTCTGTTTTCTGAAACTGTATTGTTTTTTGTGCTTCTCCAATGATCAGAATTTCAATTGACCCTTTTTTAGTATGTATCCCTTAAGATCCAGTCATATGCTCCCTCCTCTGTAAATCCTCCTCAGAAGCCTCCAATCACAAGTCCAGACCTCTCTCCCTTTATTTCCACACATTTCCCTTTTAGCTTTATTGTAATGTGTATCTCACTCCACCTTGTTCATTATCTGTACACCTTCTCCTCCTTCGATTATGAACTCTTAGAAAGCAGGGGCTCCTGCTGCCTCCCCTCTGCTTCCCTAGGGCATCTGGCACAGCGCCTTGCTCTTAGAGTGGGGCTCCATATGTATTCATTGTTGTCATTCTTTATTTGGCACAATTAGTATCCAAAACAACAAATCATGAATCAAGGAGGTTTTCATTCTTTGTTATGATGTGTGTCTAGAAACTATCTCAATACAGAAAATTGTTTTTTAAGGAAGAATATTATAATTGAAGGATCTAGCATCAAATAAATCAGATACATCATTAATAATAAATTCCAAAATGAAAGCATCAACTTCAAGCTTATATGAATGTATAAAATTGTGCTCCTGGGAAAAGAATTTTAGCAATAAAGTAACCCTTGAAAGATCTCGTCTGGTCCAGTGATTTTCAAACTGTTGGCTATAGAGGGCTGTGCGGGCAAGACTGGGGTGGCAGGGCGTGCCAGGCTGCGCAAACCTAGTTTCACCCAGAGTGATTCTACTTCACATGTTTATATATGAGACTTTCAAACAAAATCATATTGAAAAGTAGTTTTGCAGTGATATCAGTTGGAAAAACACTAGTGTAACCTTCAGACTACTTCGGTATCCTTGGTAAATCTGGGCCTCCATTTCCTCATCTGTAAAATAAAAGAATGGTGCTACAATCGCTTGTACTTTTATTCTGAGCCCCCTATTCCTTTCCAAGTAAACAAAAGACCCAAGAGAGATTAAGTGGTTTGCTCAGGCCACACAGAGTTAATGATAGAACCAAGACTAGAATTTAACCACCAACCCTAGTTGGCATTTTTTCTCTCTTGAATCCTTTTTTTAAAAAAAAAATCCTACAAAGTAGATGTAAATGAACTAAATATTTTAACTATCTGGAAAAGGTAGATATATCTGCAGGTATATAAACAGCATGTAAAAATAGAGCCATACCATATTATAAATTTGCCTTATTTAAAGCTGGTGTGCTAGCCACAACCTACATTGATTAAACATTTACCTAATTTTACATTCATTCTTCAAGTTTATAGAAATATTTGGGTGAGTTGTTTGCATGGCCCGTTAACTCTTTTCAATGCTATTTATAAGTTGTTTTCTTCTTGATAAATCTCCACATAATCAGTAGAAGCATTTAAAATCATTCCATTAATCATTTCTTTCATGTGTAAGTCTCATTGCACCTAAATTGAAAAGCATCCTTAAGAAGTTGTGAGGGTTTGGGAAGCAGGAGACTCTAGATTCTGTTCCTTTCATTCATCATCTTCGCTTTGCTCATCTTCCTCTCTTCATCCCCTCCTCTCCAAATCAAGGGTATCCATGAAGAGGAAATGAAGTCACAAAACGACTGTCTGAGAGGTGTGTGTGGAAAGGAGGGAAAGAAGGGCAGTCATGCTCCTTGGCCTGTTGATGGTGGGGGTGTTTATGGGCTGATTGCATTCCAACCTTGGGGGCTTTATTGTTTAAAGATAACATAAAATAAAAGAGCTCACAGAGACACCTCCTTCTTCCCCCTCCTTCTGCCTCCATGAGTCACTTCCCATATGGCGTGCCGCTGCTGAGACCAAGGAATGAGTGAGTAAAGGTGTTTAGAAGTGAAGTATTGGTCCTAATTAAATAAGTGTCCTTTTCAAATAAGTGTTAAAGCTTGGAAATGTGGATCCCCTTCTAATTTAGGATTTACAGGACTTGAACATAAGCTAAGCCACCTTTGTATCATTAAAAAGGAATTGGGTATGCCGGTTATAGTAATGTGGTAATGCCTTAGGGAAAGATGGCAGGGACAGTATCTAACCTACTTAAGACAAACTTTCTGAGGACATCACAGCATCCATTTCAAATGAATAGACTGTACTACAGGCATGACTGATAAGACCTACACATGACAGCATGCTGTAACATTGACTTCGCAGTGATAAGTAATTCAATCTGACCTCTTTCCCTTCCATCTCTCAAATAGGTTCAAACCAATGAGTTTCTGAGGAGAGCTGTATATTGAGTTCTTTTTTTTAAAAAATCTGGTATTCATATACATACATATATTTTTGGTAAGATGCTACTCTTGCCATGGGCAAAGAGATAGAAATATGTATACCTTGTAACGACTAAAGCATCTTTCCTTTAATTTGATTACTGTTAGGAATTTATTTTATAAACCTGTGAAGAAACTAGAGAAATTCTGTTAGGATCGATGCTTTCTGAATTAGATTTTAATAGTTTTCTTTGTTGCTCTACTGGGTAAGAACAGGTAGATAATTCTGCAATATGAATTAGCCCATGAATTTGACATTTTTCATTTGTATGTACTTTTTTTCCAAAACACATTTTAACTGAGCCTGATCAACTTCACTGGTAGAGAAAAACCTATGTGTCATTGGTTCTTTTCTTGTTGGGGGTCACTTACTACCTCACCCACCTTTAACCACTAAGTTTCTTCTTTCTTTAATTCTTTATTAAATTTTTTACTTAAAGCTGTATACCAATAATAAATACATAATTATGGTTCAGAAAAGCATAATATCTTCTTGAAATTTTTATGATAAGCAAAGAAATACTTGTTTCAAGATACTCGGTGCCAAAATCTTGCTGAAGAATAATCTTGCAGAAATCTGATTGTGAAGGAGGAAATCTAAAGGGCAAAATGAGCTTCAGTAGTGATAACACTGGGAAAGCCATAGTTATTCAAGTAAGACTGAAAGAGAAGGGTGTGTTCCTTTTCTTTCATTTCACTTCTTTTTTTTATTTTCTGAAGTTTTCAATTTAAATAATTGTGTAGATATGATACATGTATATATCTGTCATTTGTATTTCATTCAAAACTTTTAATATAACAATTTATATTTTCTTTGTGAATGTAAATGGATCTTTTCCATGACATCTAATTATCTCTAAGAAACATTTGCAGTCTGTTTTATAACAGCACTGGATTGATTTATAATATACTATTGTATCATATCAAACACAGTTTCCGGCAGTGTACTTTTCATCTGGAGCTAGTGTTTCCTTCTAGAGGAAGCATCTAATACTCAGTATAATTTGGTGCCACTGAAAGTGCTTATTAGTTTTTCTTACAAAGGTACCATTGATAAAATAAAATGTACTTAACAAATTGTGTAAAATATTTAAAGAACATTCAAATTGAGAGTCTTACATACATTTCAGTAAGAATTACTATAAAAATATGGAGAATACTGAAAAGATTATAAAGGAAAGATGCAGTGTTAGAAGATAAGTTCAGAGCATGAGTAACATACATTCTACATAGTATTAGGAGATTCCTTTAGGCTAATAAACAACCCACATTTTTTTCTTTTTTCTTTTTCTTTTTGCCATGTATCTGAAAGTTGACTTTGTTTATAAAAAGGGCTTCCACTATCTGGAGAACTGCTTCCTTGGTTTTCCATGGGGGCAAGTATCTTATCCTGGTAGACATTCGTGTTCAGGATGGGCATAGACGTTCGTGTTCAGGAAGGGCATGTTCTCTCCTCACTCAGGAAGTTGGTAGGTTTTCAGCATGTGAATATTGACTGTGTTGCCTTCTCCCATCTTGACTTCCTACTTTTCTTCTTCCACAGCAAACAGCCAATAAGGACAAGTCCCAGGATTTCAGACTGGGCCCACAATTGATGACACAGTAAGCAATTTCTCCTTCTAAATAATTTGCATTTATAAACAATTGAGTTTTTTTAGGATAATTTCTCCATTTCCCTTTTTTATAACATATCATACTACTAGTCAAATTTTGGAGAATTGATTTTTAAGAGTTTCGCTAGTTTAAACTAAGGAGAATATTTTAATGGTTGAACTTTAAGAATGTATGATGAAGCCATAAGAAACAGTTTAAATAATATCACAGTAAACTTTAGAGAACCTATTTTGTCATTTACTTTTGTTTGAGTTACACTGTAAAATAACATTGACTGAAAACAAGCAAATTATGGCATAAAAATAAAATTATGAAATGCCTCTTTTGAGGCATTAAAGAAAAAAAGCTGATACCCAGAACATTATCATTGTAGATTTTCTACAAATGCATAATGTATTTGAGTAATTAATTTTGAGGTATTTATTTTGAAAGATCTGTGGGAAGTTTTTATATTTTTATTTGGTACCTACTGTGTCACTTAATACATAAATCAAAAATCCTTCTATCTCAAAAAAAATTACATAAAAACCATTCCAAGCCAGGCTTGGTGGTGCAGGCTTGTAATCCTAGTACTTGGGAGGCTGAGACAGGAGGATCACAGGTTCGAGGACGGCCTCAGCAATTTAGTGAGGCTCTCAGCAACCTAGTGTGACCCTGTTTCCAAATAAGAAATAAAATTGGGGGTGTAGCTCAGAGGTAGAATGCCTCTGGATTCAATTCCTAGCACCACCAAAAAAAAAAAACTTTGCAAAATATTTTCCAATTTTTATGATGTCAGATTATCTTTTGGGCCGGGTCAGGTTATGTGTTGGGGGTATAGCTCAGAGGAAATGCAATAACTTAGTGAGACCCTGTTTCAAACTAAAAAGGGCTGAGGATATAGCTCAGAGGTGGTCCAATGTCCATATCCATAGTGAATTGCTAACAAAATATAACATGAGTATAACAACCATGGGCAGCTAGGGTACCTACCATGCCCTCCCATCCCACCCACATGTACACGCTTACACATGTGCACACAGACAATCCCTGCATTTTACTTCAGGAAAATGTCAGTTCAAGTGAAGCCTGCTATATACTTCGATAGTTTGAAAAACAATTTCTCTCACCTACTTCAAAAATTCTGATTCAGATGACAGTAATTTACAGGAATATAAAATCATAAAACATTTCACAAGATATTTCATTCTGTGGATAAAAGTCATGTAATTTCTAAGTGGACTTTAAAAGAGTTACAGAATCATGTTAGAAATGATTTCCATAAGCCCAGGTGGTGTACACCTGTAATCCAGTATTCATGAGGCTGAGAAGGGAGGATGGCGGGTTCAAGACCAGCACTTGAACCTGCCATCCTCCTTAGCATTAACTTACCGAGACCATGTTTCAAAATAAAAAAGGGCTAGGGTGTAAGTCAGAGGTAGAACACCCCTGGGTTCAATCCCCAGTACCACAAAAAACAAAATAGGAAGAAAAAGAAATTCTTTGTATAACCCATCTGTTTTTATAATTGAGAAAACTAAGGGACAAGGCCTAGTGTGCATTTCACACTGCACGTTGATGTCAGCACCTGGGCCAATACCTAGGTCTCCTGATTCCCAGACTACTGGGAATTTTTTGTTTGAGGATAATTTCTCCATTTCCCTTTCATATAACATATGATCACACTACAAGTTAAGTTTCGAAGAATTGATTTTTAAAAGATTTTAGCCAATTTAAACTAAGAATATTTTAATGGAGCATTTTGTTTGTTTCTTCTTTAACTGGATTCAGTATCCACAGGTTCCTTACTATGGTGTCATTTTGTAGTTTTCTTTCTGTTTGAGAGATAAGATCTATTGATAATTATTTAACTATATAGCCCTAAGTAGCTTCAGGGCATGTTCACCCACATTATCACATTCAATCCGCACATTATTCGTGGGAGAGTGGCAGACCAGAATTCCAACCCCTATTTTGAAACAATGCCTGAAAAGCTGAGGCTTGTCCCGGGTCCCTGGATGTGGTCTGTGGCAGACCCTAGAACCAGAACACAGGTCCTCAATTCCAACCTGCTTTTCCTCCCACGCTTTCTCTCTGCTTGTCCCTCAGTATGAACAACACCCCAGCTCACTCAGGGTCTTTTTTGTTTTTCAATCTGCCAAGTATGTTTTCAGGTCTAATATGTGAACAGTTGAAATTTTACATAATAGTAGATATTGCAATCACTGACCTTAAGGAGACCCAATGATAAATTACGCATATAAAAATAAACTGGAACAATGAAGACAGACTATTCAGCAACCAAAAAAATGACTATATTAGTACATTATGGAAACAAATGCTTAGTGTCTCTGAACATGTTTTATAAAAATGTCTAGAACTTTTTACTAAATATTTTACAAATGAAAGAGTGTCTTCTACATATACCTCACTTCGACTACTCATGTAGCTGTTTTCAGGTGAAACACAGATCCATACCATGCCATCCAGATTAAAGTTCAACAAGCCTCACAAACACCTTTCTAAAAGTTGTCAGGGTAGCTTAACTTCTCTTTTTTGCACATAGATCACTCAACTGAAAAAATATTCTTCATGAGAAATTCAGATATGTCCAATTGTTCAAGTTCATCTAAAGCCTTTGGGCTTTCCCCATACTCATAATTTCTTAGAAGTAAGGATAGATTTCTTGTGACTTAAAAACCATAGGTGAGATGATAGTGGAAACAATATAGCCCAGAATGTACAGAGAACTTATTTTTTAATTTCTTTAATTTATCTGAGTCCGTTGTACCCAAGTAAATGGACAGGGGCTAATGTTTTTTGGTTTTTATCTTGTTTATTCTTTTTTATTTTTAAGAAATGTTAGTCCCTTCTCTGCAAACAATTTTTGCACCTCTTAGTAAAGCTGCCCTGTCTTCTTAAACTATCAAGAAGAAACTCCTATAGGTTACTTTAACAAAGGCATTTTTTGAAAGTCATAAACTTTCACCTTTTGTACCTCATGCCCCTATAATCTTCTTCATTTATTACCTGCTAAGAGTTTGTAATGAAGTATCTATGAATATGTTACAATCCTTAATAAATACTATTAGTATTTCCTATTTCCTTACATATTCTATGTTGAGTTTGTTGGGTTTTGTTTTTCTCTGGGTTTTAACATTAGAATGCTTTATTTCATTAACAGCTTTGGTTAAAGAGGTTAATTCAGATGATCAATCATAGTAAAGCCCTTTATAAACACTCAAATGTCGAATGGATGAATGAATGAATGAATGAATGAATGACAATGTAGCCATCACTCCATTCTGGGTATCCTGTCACCCTTTCACTATGTATTTTTGTCCTTCTTTATAATAATCCTATTCCTGTCTCCTCATTTCTTCTTTCCATAAGGATGTAGTTTACCTTTTCCCCTAAAGTATCCTGTTTCTTGCAACTCTTCTAAGTTCTTACTGGGATTGTCTTGTTTTCAGTTTTGTGTCAGCCTTCCCACTCCATTTCTGAAATCAAAACCATCCATTGTCCTGTGTGACCGCACAGTGTACTCAGGACTGAGCTTGGTGCATTGAGAGGTATCAGCAAGGTATCGCAGGTTAGATGAGGAAATAGAAATAAGCATTTAGAATGCCACAAATTAAATAATTAGGCCCAGAATGGTGTAAGGCAAATAGTAATTACAGGAAAAGAGGAGTATGAGTTGCCAGGGAAGGCCTCCAGGAAAAGTACCACTTAAATTGAGCTTCAGCACAAGGAAGGCATTTGCAAGTGATGTGAGCAGGAAGCAGGTATTTTAGACTGAAGAAGCATACAGCAGTAAAGAGAGGGGAGAGTCGTAAGGGACAAGTGGGAGGAGACTCACTAATTGGTAGTTTGGGATTAGGGATTTGCAGTGGAAGAGAAAACAGGCTAGAGATTGTGGGTCTTGCAGAATGCAGTGTGAGTGAGTGTGGGGAGCAGCCGATGAATGGAAGGTGGGACTAGGAGAGGTGTCTTGGTTTGTTTGCACAGCATTTTGCATGAGCCTGGGCAAACATTTATATCAGGAATCCGATCTTGGTCTAGAACTTGATGCTGCTCAAAGAAGACAGATACTACGCAGAGTCACTGGCTAAGTAGAGATTTGCTGAGCACCTACTGTGTCTCCGTTTACAATGTAAACTGATAAAAATCCTTAAAAAGCAAGCTTTATATGTAAAATAAATGTCTATGTCACATGTGTGCTATGCTATGGAGAAAAGTAAAGCATGGATATAGGGAATAGGAGAGGGAAGTGTGAGTAGGAGAGGCCCTTGTGTGAAGTTTACAGTTTTTTTTTTGTTTTTGTTTTTGTTTTGGGATTGAACCCAGGGACATTCTACCTTCAAGCTACACCCCCAGCCCTATTTTTTATTCTTTATTTTGAAACAGGGTCTCACTAAGTTGCGGAGGCCTCACTAAGTAGCTGAGGCTGGCCGCGAACCCGGATCCTCCTGTCTCAGCCTCCCAAGTACTGGGATTACAAGCATGCGCCACCACGCCCGGCAAGTTTACAGTTTTAAATAAGATGTCAGAAGTCTCACTGAGAAGAGTGAAGGAGAAAGGGAAAAGAGTAAATCTGGAGGGACATGTAAAGGACTCTGAGGCAGGGGCATACCTGGGATCCTAAAGGAGCAGTAAGAAAGTTGCTGGAGTTTCTGGAGTAATCAATTGGGGAAAAATGAACGAGATCAGGAAAAGTGGTAAGAACTTGTAAACCATTGTTAAGACTTGGATTTTACACTCAGTGAATTAGGGAGCCACCAATTCACAGAGGGAGTGACATACAATTTAATAAGACCACTGTGACATTTGAGATAAGGATAGACATTAATGGGCAAGTGTAGAACCAGAGAGACCAGTTAAGATAATACTGAGCCAGGCATGGTGGCACACACCTGTAATCCCAGTACTTGGGAGGCTGAGACAGGAGGATCACAGGTTCAAAGCCAGCCTCAGCAACCTAGCAAGACCCTCAGCAACTTAGCAGGCCCCTGTGTTTTTACTTGTTTTTTGTTTTGTCTTTTTTTTCCCCCTGTGGTACTGGGGATTGAACCTGGGACATTCTACCTCTGAGCTACACCCCCTCCCTATTTTATTTTCTAGTTTAAAACAGGATCTCACTAAATTGCAGAGGACCTCACTAAGTTGCTGAAGCTGGCTGCAAACCTGCGATCCTCCTGTCTCAGCCTCCCAAGTACTGAATTACAAGTGTGCGCCACCATGCTCGGCAAGACCATGTTTTAAAATAAAAAATAAAGGAGGGCTGGGAGTGTAACTCAGAGGTAGAATTCCCCCGAGTTCAATCCCCACCACCAAAAAAAAAAAAAGATATTGAAATTATCCAGGTGAAATTTGGTAGTATCTTAAAAAAGAGTAGCTGTAGCCTGGCGTGGTGGCGCACGCTTGTAATCCCAGTACTTTGGGAGGCGGAGACTGGAGGATCCGGGTTCGTGGCCAGTCTCAGCTCGCTCTCTCTCTCTCTCTCTCTCTCTGTCTCCTTAGTGAGGCCCTCCGCAACTTCGTGAGACCCAGTTTCAAAATAAAGTATAAATTAGGGCCGGGGGTGTAGCACGGAGGTAGAACGCCCCTGCGTTCAATCCCTGGTACCGCAAAAAAAAAAAAGAGTAGCTGTAATGTTTTCCAAATATGTTTCCTATATGATTTTACCATTTTACAGTCCTACCAGTACATATGAGAGTTCTACTTTCTTCACCAGTACTTGGTATGTCTGTCTTTATAAGTAAGTTAAGCCATTCTAACACATGTAGATTTATCTCATTGTCCCTAACCACTAATGATGTTGAAAATCATTTTATGTGCTTATTTTCCATACATATATCTTCTTTGGTGAAATGTCTGTTCAAATCTTTTGCCTATTTTTATTAGGCTGTTTTAATATTATTTCACTTGAGAGAACATTATATATTCTAAAAATGTTTTTTTACTTTATTTTCTCTTCATCTAGTAATTTTAGAATATAGCTTATTTGTCTCATATCCCTGTCTTCTAAATTAGTGAGATAATTTACAAAAACAGCATCAAAATACTTGAGTAATGTTCTTTGGATTAGATTCACTCAATAAGTTTGACTAAAACTGCGGTGTTCAAGGATTCCTTACAAAAATATTGAAATTAATTGAAAAGGAAAGAAAATAGAGGGGAACAATTAGCCTCAAGGACATATTTAGATGATACTCCTATTGAAAGACACTGAAAAAAGTATTAGCTATGTGTATCTCAACCCCTGCACCTCCTACAGACAATAAGAGAAGTTGTCATAAGCATCATTTGAATCACAGCATGACTCGATCTTTTAATTGTGTAACAGAATTCTATCTTGGAATCAAATTAAAGAAATAGCATTTACAAATTCTCTTTATCTTAAAGAGTACTTCGAAGATGCCGTATGGCCGTTATTTTCTCTAATTTGTTAAATAAAACTTAAAATTACTTTACTGCCTCCTGGGATGGATTTCGACATGACGTTTTGTACTGAGCTATGTACAGTGTTTTGAACCCTCTGCCTGTTAAAGGCTGTCACTCTCACTGTCATCCCAGACTCAAATGACTCATCTTTACATGGCACTGGTTTTAAATCTCTCCAGTAAAGTGAACAAATACCTTAATGCTTGAATTGATTTTCCCACTTGTTTATGTACCATTTGAGTTACAGAGAATTGTCTGTTTCCTTTTGAAATTTATTTAGAAAGCAGAGGGTATATTGTACTCTCTGCCTTTTAAACAAATAAATAGAAGACCTAAATAATTTGTTTGTCTCATTTTTTGTGAATATTGATAAAAGTATTATCTGTTTCTTATGAACAGAAGGATGATAAAGTAAAAATTATTTTAAAATAAATAAATATTTTTTGTCAGATATGTTATTTGCAGATATTTCTCCCAATCTCTGGTTTGTCTTTTTGTTGTCTTAACAGTAGCTTTTGTAGAGCACACTATTTTTTATTTTAGTGAAGTCCAATTTATCATTTTTTCTTTTATAAATTATGCTTTAGTGTACTATCTGAGAAACCTTTTCAACCAAAGGTTTTTGCCTGTGTTTTCTTGTAGATGTTTAAGTCTATGATCTATTTAAGTGATCTGTTTTGAGTTAGTTTCTGTGTATATATAGTGTGAGGTTTGGATCAGTGTTCACTTTTTTTTTTTTTGCATTTGGATATCCAGTTACTCAAGCATCATTTGTTGAAAAACAATCCTGACTCAACGTAATGAATGGCTTTTGCATATTTTTTGAAAGCCAATATATGTGTGGGTCTGTTTTTGGATTTCTATTATTGATAAAGTTCCCTGTCTTTATGCTACTACTGCATTACCTCGATTACTCTAGTTTTATAATATGTCTTGAAATCAGGTAATACTAGTCCTCCAGCTTTGTCCTTTGAAAAGTTGGTTTAGCTATGTAAGGTTCTGCAGCAAAGCCTAATAGAATTCCAAACTGATACTACATTGAATCAATAGATCAGTTTGGGAAGAATTGACATGTTAACATTCGGTCATTTGACTTCTTAACATGATATATTTCTTCATTTATTTACACCATCTTTAATTTCTCTCAGTAATGTTTTCTAGTTTTCATTATATAGGTCTTAAGCATATTTGGTTGATTTATTCCTATACATTTCTTATGGAAATACATATTGTTTTTAAGGTTCGATTTATAATTGTTTGTTGCTTAGTTTATAGAAATACTACTGATTATTATATGTTGATCTTGTATAATATCTCCTTAGTAACCTCATTTGTTGGTATTAATAACTTTTTAGTAGATTCTACCAGATTTTCTACATAGACAATCATGTGCACATGTGCACACACAATGCACGCACACACACACACACACACACACACACACACAGAATTTTGTTTCTTCCTTCACAATTTGAGTGCCTTTTATTTCTTTTTCTTGCCTTATTGCACTGGCTACACCTCCAGTACAATGTTGAGTAGAAATGATGAGAGTAGTCATTCTTGTCTTGTTCCTGATCTATGGGAATTTAATTAGGAAAGCATTCAGACTCACCATTTGGATGGTGCTCTCATAAGTTTTTTATAAATGCCTTTTATCAAGTAGTTTTAATCATTTACTAGTTTGCTGAGAGTCTTTATCAAGAAAGAATGGTAGATTTTTGCCAAATGCTTTTTCTACATCTCTTACGAACAGTAAGCCAGGGGTTTCATATCTGCTAGTTCACATCCATTAGGTTCAGCCAACCACAGACCAAAAATATTGAGAGAAAAAAACAATTGCATTCGCTGAATGCATGCACACTTTTTTCCTGTCATTATTCCATATACGATATAGTGTAACAACTTTTGTTTTGTTTTTATTTTTGTTTTTGTTTTGGATTTGGAGAGATAGTTATAATCATATAATTTTTCCTTTTTAATTTGTTGATATGGTGAATTACATTGATTTTCAAGTGCTGATAAGCCAACCTTGCATCCCTGGGACAAACCCAACCTAAAAGTGGTATATTATCCTTTTCATAAATTGTTGGACTTGATTGCTAAAATTTATGTCCCCATTACTCTGAATTTCATTATATGTTATTATAATGTACCAATAGAAGTATATTAAAATGTTTTGCATTTTTTCATGAGGAATATGGATCTGTAACTTTATTTTCTTAGTGCAGTATGGTAATAGGGTGATACTGCACTCCTGGAATGACTTAGGAAGGATTCCTAATTCTTCATTTTTTTTTTTGGAAGAGTTTGTGTAGATTTAGTATTACTCCTTTCTTACTGCTGTTTTCTATTTAGTGTGACATTGTTCTCATACTTTCATTTCTCAGACAAAATTTCTTTTAGTTCTTTGAACATAATTTATAGTTGTCTGATATCTGAGTTTTCCCAGGGACAGTTTCTGTTCATTGTCTTATAAATGAGCTTCCTTATGTCCTTTCTTTGTCATGAAGGAATATCCTGTATGTTTATGTGTGTTTGTTTATTTCCATCTAAGTTGAAAATATGTTTAGTTTTTTCCAAGCATCTAATGTTTTTCAAAGACAGATGAAATTGGTTGTATTCTTTTTTTTTTTTTTTTTGTGGTACTGGGGATTGAACCCAGGGGCATTCTGTCTCCGAGCTACACCCCCAGCCCTATTTTTTATTCTTTATTTTGTAACTGGGTCTCACTAAGTTGCAGCAGGCCTCACTAAGTAGCTGAGGCTGGCCACGAACCCGGATCCTCCAGTCTCAATCTCCCAAGTCCTGGGATTACAAGTGTGCGCCACCACGCCCGGCTGGTTGTATACTTGTCCCTTCATCATGGTTAAGAAAAGGAGGGGCTCTCTCTCTCATGCTCCAAGATAATCACTTCTATAGTTCTGCCAAATGTTTTTCATGTTCATATCCTACCATCCCACTCCACTTTTCCATTCCACTGTCAATTCCCCAGATCAGAGTCACCTCTGAGCTATGACAGCAGCTTTCTTACTGCTCTGTGTTTCTGATCTTTGCCTCCTATAGTTCTGAAATGGGCAAAGAGCAGAGCCGTGAGGACCGAGGATACAAAACAGAGGTACAGACAAAGAAGAATGAGCAAACAGGCCGCAAAGTCACCCTGATAGAGGTAAGAGGAAAACCAGGAGATGTTTGTATCGCATAGTCAATGGGAAACAACTTAGGAAGGCGTGGTCAACAATGACAAATGCCAGGGAGGGGAGGGGTGACATAAGGACTGACAAGCGCCCTTTGGGATTTGCAACCAACAAGCCATTAGTGGCCTTGAAGAAGGTAGCTTTGAGGGAGAGTCCTCGAAGCGTGAGTCGGATTGTTTTCATCCTGAAAGGAAAAGACCGTCAAAGTAGTCTTATTTTCCAAAAATCTAGACTTTGAAAGAAAGACAAGACTGAGCTGTAACTAGTAGAAAACTTCTCTGTACTGGGTATAGAGAAGATCTTTATAAAGAGGGGAATGAGAAGAATACTTACAAATGGAGAGGGCAGAGTTCTGAGAAGGAGCCCTTCAAGTTGTAGGTCAGTGGGATAATCCCAGGGTGCTGAGGAGATGCAGGGGCTTGGCACTTGCCACTGGGATGGGAGAGTAGGAAACCTGTCTGAATGGCAAGTGTTTTCTGGTAAGGACTGGGGTCTTAGGGAAGAAAGTGAGAGGCTGAGACAGGAGGATCTCAGGTTTGCAGCCATCCCTAGCAACTTAGTGAGAACCTGTTTCAAAATAAAGAATAAAAAATCTGGCTGGAGCCAGGTGTGGTGGCGCACGCTTGTAATCCCAGTACTTTGGGAGGCGGAGACCGGAGGATCCAGGTTCGTGGCCAGCCTCAGCTCTGTCGCTCTCTCTCCCTGTCTCTCCTTAGTGAGGCCCTCTGCAACTTCGTGAGACCCAGTTTCAAAATAAAGTATAAAAAATAGGGCCGGGGGTGTAGCGCGGAGGTAGAACGCCCCTGGGTTCAATCCCCATACCACAAAAAAAAAAAAAATCGGGCTGGGGGTGTAGCATGGAGGTAGAATGCCCCTGGGTTCAATCCCTAGTGCCACAAAAAAAAAAAAAAGAAAGTCATTTCAGAAGGCCTTGTTTTCTCTGGAGGTAGAAGTGAAGTTGCTGTGTTGAAAGTAAAAGGTCACGGCCCTATTTATCTCTTTATGTATGAATTTGTCACTTAAAAGGAACTGGATTCAAAATTTCCTTAAGTATTTTTGGATTTTAATTGTTAAAAAATAAAATCTGATTGTACAGAAAGCGTATGGATGAATAGTTATATAATCGTGAGTTAAGAAATGACTTTGTATCCTTGATGCTAGAATTAGAAAACATTGTAGGACCTTACTTTGTTGCCCAGGCTGGCCACAACTCCTGGGCTCCAGTGATCCTCCTGCCTCAGCTTCCTGAGTATCTGGGACTACTGCATCCAGCTAGAAAAACATTTTGAAATAGATTTTTAGATTTAAGTAATAGAAACTTTAAAAGTAGTCATTTCAAAAAGAAAAAAAGTCCATAAAATTTTTAAATAGACAATAACATGGGAAAAATTTGCATAATGTATCCATACCCATAACATAGAAAGATCTAAGAAATCAAGGGAAAGAAATGCATCAACAGAAAAATTGACAAAGGATGTGCACAGACGTTCTCGAATAAATATAATGGCAATAAACATATGAAAAATGTTTACTTACCAGTGTTGAAATTAATGGAAATTAAAACAATAAAATGACACTATTTTTTTTTCCTCACAAAGTGGCAACAAATTTCAAAACTCAGGATACCTAGTGTTAATGGATGTATGAGGAAGTGGGTTCCCACTTTGTGAAGGACAGTTCGGTAATAAGTCTTTCAATAAAAATGTTTCAAAATGTCTTTGTAGCCAGGCACAGTGGCACACACCTTCTTCCCAGCTACTCAGGAGATGAGTCAGGAGGATTATTGAATCCAGGAGTTCAAGGCCACCCAGGACAACATAGCAAGACCCTGTCTCAGTACAAACAAAAGAAGATTATGTCCTTCGGTCTGACAGTTCTACTTTAAGGAGTCTATTGCAGGAAAATATTCAAGTACAAATGGAGAGATTCAGTTAGAAGGCCACTCCTTCAAGCAGGTGTTTTAAAAATAGTAAAAAAAACTCAATCACTATGAATAAAGGGATGATTAAATTATAAAACATTTATAAAATAAAGTATCATATGATCATTTCTCATTATATTATGGAAATATTTCACATGGAAAGATGAGTGTGATGGATTTTTAGGTTAAAAAGATGAGTATAAAATAATTTTATATATACATAAAGTATTGAACAATATACATCAAAAGATGTTAGTAATTTGGTGAAATTGTGGTGATTTTTATTTATTTTCATTTATGCATTTTCTTATTTTTTCTACTTGAAAGAAACTTGATCACTTCTTTCAAAATGGAAGTAATTTCAGAAATTCTCTAATACAATCTATTCTTTCTACACTTAAGAAACCAAGGTCTCCAAGTCACAACCACAGAGTACCTGAGCTAGGACGTGGTCTTCTGGCTCCAGGTTCAGTTTGCTTGTTTTGCACGTGGCTTTCGGTCACCTCTGATGAGTTGGGAAGCCTCTGCAGGGCTCGCAGGCGGGGGCCAGAACCTGCTCACGTTTTTTCTCCTCATTGCATAACCTGATGTCTGGCCAGGGAGGCAAACCTTCAGGGAATATATATTGTGTTGAATTTCTGTGGGATAGGGCTGAGTATTTTTATGAATCTTGTTTTTGACAAATAACATACAAACACTAACCTAGTTTCATACTCGTTTTCATAGTCCTGCTACACAGATTTTCTTTCCCTTTTTTTCTGAAGTGTCTTTAAAAGACTTTGCCTTGTTACTCTCTTCCTCTTAACTGTGGGGCTGCTCTGTGAGGAGATACCTCTGAGAAGAGGTGACCTTTTATTTTTTATTTTTTATTTTTTATGTGTGTGGGGGGGTACTGGAGATTGAACCCAGGGTAATTCTACCTCCAAACTACGCCCCCATCCTTTTTTATTTTTTGTTTTGAAACGGTCTCTCTAGGTTGCTGAGGCTGCCCTCAAACCTGCGATCCTCCTGTTTCAGCCTCACAAGTACTGGGATTGCAGGCATGTGCCACCGTGTCCGCACTCTCTTCCCTCTTTTAAGTAAATCCCTGCCATCTCGTAGTTTTTGAGTCCCTGTGCTGTCAGCAGCCATCAAGCCAAGTGCCACTCTTGCTTTTCAGTAGTCAGGGTATACACTTGACCATCTCTTCTCCTTTTCCTTTTATCCTGACCCTTTTCTCCCCCTCATGGGCAGTCTTTATCGGTCTCTATCCAATGTGTTTCTTCCTCTTCTTAGTCTGAATCATTTCCCTTAAAGATGTTATCTTTGCTGCCTACTTCAGCTTTTTCTAGCTAAACTTCTCTTCGGGTTCCCCCTCCTGAGGGTCCTCCTGCCTTCTGTGTTTACTTCTCAGAGTGCAGTCTCCACCCGATTAATTTGACTTGTCCTACATCTTGTGCACCTGCAGGATCCATCTCACTAACTTCCAGCTGTTCGCCCCCCCTTCCCTTTTCTGTTTTTCTTCTCCTTTTTTGTCCTACCACTATCATCATCTCCCGCTCTCACATGGTTTGTTTTATTCTTCTTCTCACTTCCTTTCACCTTCCTTTGTCCTTTGCAGAAGTTTTTAGGGTCTCTGTGTGACTTGTGCCCTGCATTTAATTGAGCCTTTACTGTTTTCTTTCCCATTTATATCAGACCTTAGTTTAGGGCAGGCTGAACATACTTTTCCTCTCACACACAGGGACAGATCTATTTTTTTGCCCCTAGTGATACTATACCTTGGCATGCCGTATCTATACCGTTTTATACTCAGCTTCAATTGCTTTCATGAGCTTCGCTTGAATATATTTTTGGGCTTCTGTATATAATATGAGTTTGCCTGAGAAGCTCTATTTAACAAATCTAAAATGAGGGAACTTGCACTGACAATGGATTTTCTTTCTCCTTGTATAAATTTTTCTCGTATGAAAAAATAATGTAACCATTTATTCAAGATTGGGCCTGTGGCACAGGTGTTTGCTGTCCCTCCCACGTGCCCAGGGAGAGCTCTGAAGGATGGATTAGGCTCTGCTTTTTACTGCTCCACTGGGCCAGCCATCACTTTCTTTGGAGTGACCAGTAGAGTTGACAGTCACCTTAATCAGCTCTCCATCTTTCCAACCTTAAGCTTGTTTTTAAGAGCAAACAGTGTTAAAGCTTCTCATTTAGAGTGTAGCATTTTTGTGTAAATCCAGATACTCAGCAGTACTGTATGAATAATTGCATTAAAAAGTCCAGGTTCAGCCCCACTGTGTTTTTGAGCGCTAGTTGTAGTGCATATACGTGATTCCTAAGGAAGCAACTTCTTGTTTCATCTGCATAATGATTCTTGATTTTTTATTAATGATATAATTTGTTTTATATCAAAGCTACATGAAGATGCATGGCTAACCATCACTATCATAGTCAATCAAAAATGAAACAAGCCTTTTTTTAATTATCTTGAAAAATCTAATAATTAACCCAGTTGTAAAAGCAGACACTGCTATAGACTAAATGAAAGAATGCCATTTAATGAAATGGTCTGTATCTTTTTTACTCATTAACACTTAAGTATCATCCATTATGATTTTTTCCCTCTAAAGGAAAAATTTAACATACTTTGATTGCCTGCTCTTAATTTCTGAAAGTTACTCAGAGTTTGAAGTTCTTCATGTCTATATATGAGAAGTGTATTTCTTTTTTGGTTATATTTATCAGTGCTAGAACAAACCTTGAACAATTGTTAATGATATAAAGAGGTAACAGTATGTTTAAGAGACAAACTCTAAGATAGGTAATTAGTATTTTGGTTTTATTTGGCCATGTGCACACACATGTGTGTATGTGTGTGTTTGTATGTGCATATGTGTGTGTTTTACACAATGTCTTTTCTTGCTTTTGCTGTTGCCTGGGCACACTAAGATTTGGTTGTGGCCCAAAGACATTGTATAAATCCATTTATCAACTTTTGTGTACTTTTCTCCTCAGTAAAAAGTTAAAGAAGAATGAAGACACAACCAAATACATAGAAATGAAATGACAAGTAAACCAAATGGAATTTCTCTTTAGAGTTCAGAATTTTCAGACATGAAGGAAGAAAGGCAGAATCCACTACTTCTTGTCCTTATGAGAAACACAGAAAAAAACAGAAGTGAAGTGTGGGTGGAGAAATCAACATGGCCTTTCAGCTAACGTGTTATAAACTATTGTTGTGATTGTTGTTGGTCAAAGTGTTAGTACTTGTATTATCAGTAATTGTGTCAAAATTATATTACCATTGTTGGAAAACCAATAAAGAAAAAAACCATAATTGCTACTGAGTAAATGTGAGTAAAAAGTGTTTGCATTGTTAGGATGCCTATTAAGTAATCACTCAATATTGTTGTACCTGTAGTGTGGTTATGTATGTGATATTATACTCAGAATATGAAGTTGTCTGCTTTTGAAACTAGCTTTATTTAAAAGATAATCAGCTTCAGAATATTGTACATTCAAAGTGGTCTCAGTAACAAAGGCATTAAAGTGAAACAATTTGCTTATTAGAATTAAAATTTTGTGTTTCTGTTGAGTGAATCAGATACGTAACTTGATACACTCAACCTAAAAGTGATTTTTGGCTAGACTGGCAAGAGTATTCCAAATTTCTTTACTTTTTAAAGAAAGGCAGTTCATATTTAAGCATATAAGTAATTTGTACACTTACATTGTTTAATATTTATTTTAGGTAATATTTATTTCTTAAATTATTACATTGCAGTATTTATTTATGTAATTCCAAAATAACAATGCCATTACTATGTGACCGTATATAATAGGGAAAATCATTTTTGTGTTTTTTTCTTGACTCTTCTCCCTTCTCAACTCTGCTGTCAATAAAATATCTAGCCCCAAGAAAGTAAAAACTAATAAAAATTAGAAAAGATTATTTACAAAATTAGACAATTGATTCCATTAAAATAATAAGTGAGAAAAAGTGTTGGGCATTGAAGTGTAAATGTTGTCCAGATGTATACCCGATGTGAAATCGCTTCTAGTAAAAATATATGTGGCTCTTATCCCTGCACATGTTGTAGAAGCATAAAAATTGGTAAACATGACCCTGCTGTGAGAACTTTTGTTTTAAAGGCATTTTCAGAAGTGTTGAGTAGCACGGATGGCTGCTGGAGCCCACGGTGCCAGCACGGGAGTCCCTTCTGACTGCGCCAGTCTTCGTTGTTCTGGATGCTCACAGCTGGGTCCAGCCAGCTTGATTCGCCCTTGAAAGAGCTTGTGCTTTTCTGTCTTGTGAATGCATTTGATAGTTAAAAAATAAAGTTATATGTCTCTGCAGTTTCAGCTGGTGATTTTGAGATATGTGTTTATTCTCTGATTCTGGTTTAAAATTAATCACAAAAAATGTCAGTAGGTGGTAGAAACAGTTAAATCAAGACAAATGAAAAAATATATCAGGGAAGCAAAGTATTTGCTAAGATCTTGGTGTTGGTATGATAAAGTAAAGGGTCATTTTATATCACAACTAGTGAAGGCATAAGTAACAGAAGAGGCAAGCACCAGGAAAAGTTGGTGCTACTCAAAGCAGGTCCTTTTCTACTTTGTCCTTCTGACTGTAAGATGAGGGCTGTGTTCATGAGCAGGTTAATAATGTCTTTGCCACAGCCTCTGAGGTGAGAGGGAGGGGAGTGGATATAACCTCCAAGCAATAGGTCCAGTTTATAATCCAGCAAAAAAACCAGACACTGGAAACCATTTGGTGATTTATGGCAGTATACATCTTTTTAGGAACAAATTAGTTTCTTTGTTTTATCTTTATTCTGAAATTGTCAAATATTATTTCATGTCCTCTCTTTTCTCTAAACAAGTAGCAATTTGACCCTGTCTTCTATATCCAAATATTTTTTTTTACCATTCATAGAAATGTATTCCCTAATTGTTGATTCAACTCTATCTTGAAGAGGGGAAGGTTTTTTTAGTATCAAACTGTACTGTTAATGAGATTTATAAAGCTAGAATAAAAATCAAGTTTTTAAAAAATTTAAAACATGAAATATCTTACATTGTAAAAGCAAAGTTGTCCAAAATGCATACTCTAGGTCAAAAAACACTTGTTACTTTTGAAATATTGTATAGGGTTTCTGTCACATAAAAGCAAATATTTGAATCTAATTTTATGCATAAGTTGTAGAAAAGGTTTTTTGTTTGGTTTTTGTTTTGGGGGTTTTTTTGGTATGTGGTTTTGTTTTGGTTTGGTTTGGTTTGGTTTTTTTGGTGTTGGAGATTGAACCCAGGGGCATTCTACCTCTGAGCTATACCCCCAGTCCTATTTTATTTTTTTATTTTGAAACAGAGTCTTGCTAAATTACTAAGACCAGCTTTGAAACAACACTCCTTCTGTCTCAGCCTTATAAGTACTGAGATTACTGGTGTGCACCACCACACCCAGCTTAGAAAAGTTGTATTAAAGAAAGACATCTTCTCTTTAGGAAATTCAGCAAGACTATATCCCAGAAATAACTTACCATATGAAGTGTTGTTATTTAAGTCGAATATTTAACTCACAGATATTTTTCAGAAAGTAAGAAAGTCCTAGAAACTATAACAAAAATGAGTGACCTTATACTTTTACATGTATTTAAATGATTCACATTGAGGGCCATATCTGTTAAGTAAATTATGGGAATACTTTTAAACCAATGTTTTAAGCATGTATTTGTCAGTTTTAACATAATTGAACTTAAGTACAGGAACTATTCCCCAAATCTTCACTTAATTATTGTACATGATCTCAACTCTTCATATCAAATCCATAGGGTAGATAAAATATTCCCTAACCTGCAAATAAGAAAACCAAGGCTCTGGCAGTTAAGTAGCTTGTCCAAGTGCACACAGCCCATAAACACAAATACTAGCTGTAAACAGAGGCTTGTCAGACTCAACTGGAGATTGCTGAAGTACTGGATCTCAGTTGCTATGGAGAGCAACACCAGACCTCCACACACACATGGTAGCTAAAAAGGCAGTCCAGTCAGGGACTAGAAACATCTAATAAGTTTGTAATGTAACAGTGACCTAAAAGAAATAAAATATGTCTGAGTGAAAAATTGTTTTTTAAGCCGATCATGTGTTTATCTCATAATTACTTTGATGTCTTTACTGCATACTGTAGTTCTTATGTCTCCCTAAGAAATTGTTTCTATAGAATCACACTAATTACATGTACAGTAACATTTTATTCAAGAAACAGAAAAGGCGCCATTCCAGTCATATACAAAATAATAAAGACATCAAGAAGCATGTCAATCAAAAGGCCGCGTTGACTGGAGAACTCCGTCTATGGATGGACTCAATTATCTGCAGGAGACTGAACGTCAGCATCACTTAGGGTTAACAATGGGCTCGTGAGGCAGACGCAGACAGCTACTCTCCCCGAGACCCGGGAAGCAAACTTGTAATGAGGCCCTTCATTCAGCATCTCCTTCTGCTCCAATTATTAAGGTGAATAGGAAATACTTTAAGCTAAGGCGGGAACAGGATAACATAAAAACATTTGTTTTGTAAACACAAAGAGTACTATTTTTCTAATGATCCCCTTCAAATCTACATCAAGCATATGCTGTGAGCACCCTGCCTTCTAGGGTTGCTCTTCTAACACCTCAGGTTCATGCTGGTTACGGTTGGATTTTTGTCTCCAACAGGGAGGCAAGTTCTGCTAAAAATCTATAGTTTTTATTTCTCTAATATGGAAAAAAAGTTATTTCATTATACACACACACACACACACACACACACACACGCCATACATAATTCATGTTCTACCTCTTTCACTTAGGTCAAAATGGTCTACTTCAGTGTCATTTCTAAAAGTACTGAACAATCTCTTATTGCTGTTCATTTTTTTAGTTCAATTTTATTTTTAAACATCTTAAAAACCCAGTCAACTGATTACATTTTGTGAGTTACATATTTTCTCCTTTTGTTTTTTAGAATTTTACTGGTACAATACGGGCATGGTGGCGCACGCTTGTAATCCCAGTACTTTGGGAGGCGGAGACCGGAGGATCCGGTTCGCGGCCAGCCTCAGCACACGCTCGCTTGCTCTCTCTCTCTCTCTCTCTCTCTCTCTCTCTTTCCCTGTCTCTCTCTCTACCTAGTGAGGCCCTCCACAACTTCGTGAGACCCGGTTTCAAAATAAAGTATAAAAAAAAATAGGGCCGGGGGTGTAGCGCGGAGGTAGAACGCCCCTGGGTTCAATCCCCGGTACTGCAAAAATAAAAAGAATTTTACTGGTACAATATAATTGTACAACACAATGAAATTCAAAGTGATAACATTCATATATGCACACAACATCTCTTGGTATGGTTCCCTCTTAACCCCATCCCCCTTTTGGTGGGGGACTGGGAATTGAACCCAGGAGCATTCCACCTCTGAGATATGTCCCCAGCCATTTTTATTTTTCATTTTGAAACAGAATCTCACTAAGTTGCTGAGGGTCTCATTAAGTTGCTGAGGCTGGCTTCGAACCTCCAGTCTCAGCCTCCCAAATACTGGAAGTATAGGTCTGTACCACCACACCCAGCTTCAATCCCACTTCTTAAACCAGCAATTGAATCCTTCAAGAACGATTAAAGAATATGACAAAAATTTAAAACATCCTGTTTATATAGCTAAACTCTTGTATTGCCTATCACAGGAGGATTCCTTAAAATTGCATGGGATAAACATGGTTTGTTTCATGAAAGTAGGAGTATGAATATAATAAGATCACCTCCATCAATTTGGTATCCTCTTCTGGACGCTGCAGTCTGTCATTTTGCAAACTTAAGTACAAATAAATGTTACTTTTTTACAGTAAGTTTTTTAGCCTGGCGTGGTGGCGCACACTTGTACTCCCAGTACTTTGGGAGGCAGAGACCGGAGGGTCCGGGTTCACGGCCAGCCTCAGCTCTCTCGCTCTCTCCCTGTCTCTCTCTCTCTCTCTCTCTCTCTCTCTCCTCTCCTCTCCTCTCCTCTCCTCTCCTCTCCTCTCCTCTCCTCTCCTCTCCTCTCCTCTCCTTAGTGAGGCCCTCCACAACTTCGTAGACCCGGTTTCAAAATAAAGTATAAAAAACAGGGCCGGGGGTGTAGCGCAGAGGTAGAACGCCCCTGCGTTCAATCCCCGGTACCACAAAAAAAAAAAAAAGATACAGTAAGTTTTTTGTCAGTTTCTAACATGATAAAATGAGTATGAAAGGGGAGGGGAGAAGAAAGAAGTCGAGCAAAATAACTTGTTGCCAGAGGAAAATGAACAACTGAAGCTTGTAAATAGCGGTCATGAGACTCAAGGAAGAAGGTTCCCTGGAGAAAAGCTGGGTAGATTCAGTTCAGTTTTTCCATGTTTTCAGCTGAAAACCAGTTATTTTTTTCTATTAAATTTGTTTACAGGGCATTTTCTTTGACTTGCTGCAATTTACAAAGGAAAAGTGTCCCCGCTCATGCCTCAGCAAAGTTCCAGACATTATGGATTCATCACATATAAATCCTTTAAAATACACTTCTCTCAAAATACACTACAAAAATTAATTTCATATAAATAAATTTTATGGCATACTTTTGTCTATGTAATTGAAAGGACACAAACTCATTTCCACCCAAATGCAGACAAGAGACTCAAAAATTTTTTTTGTTTACAGGGATGTTCTATATAAATGGTTCCACATA
Organism: Glis glis; assembly: GCA_004027185.1. Taxonomy (NCBI): domain Eukaryota; kingdom Metazoa; phylum Chordata; class Mammalia; order Rodentia; family Gliridae; genus Glis; species Glis glis. The sequence continues at coordinate 1,503 of PVJS01027010.1, read as the reverse complement.
ATTTTTTCTGAAGTGCGATTCTTTAACTTAAGGCAAATGAAAGATAAGCTTGGTAATGTTCTTAACCAACCCTGCCAATTATACAGAAGTCAGTGTTCGGAAGTATCTGCAGATGCTACTTTTAGCAACTAAATATTTCCATGGTGGTAAAGACATATCAGTAAAATCTATGCACTTTAAGGACACCAAATTCTTATACTTATCATGTGTGCAGGCAGACTACATAATAAACTAGTCTATAGCAGCTGTAAATTTCTGAGGATTTATCTAACCACAAATACATTGAAATGGGGAAATGGGTCTATATTAAACTATGCAAGAGGCTGCTGGAGCTTTGCCATTTCTGCAACATCCTGTAATTAATTTATCATGACAGGTCTGGCAAACTGAAACATCCAATACACTTGCGACAGACTGTTAGACTACAGTTGTTACAGATCCTGCAAGCGTGGAAAGTGAAGGGAGATTTTTCTCCCAAACATGACTTTAGAGCTATTATATTTAGAGTGCCCTATAGCCAAGTTCAGACCTATCCCCTTTGAATCTCAAAGCGAGAATATCTGGAATAAGGAAAAGATCGTGGGCTGAGATAATGAGCTTAGTTCATCCTCTGCCCTGTGTGGTCTTTTTCTGAAGACAGGCAGTGTGGGCAGGGGGATGGTACAGTCTGGTCAACCCTTCCCATGCATGTGTGTCTGCTGCTGAGTATGATGGGATTCTCTCCTGGGAGATTTGAAGGTCACTTCTCTCTTGGTAACCATCTCTGGAACACATCCTCTTCCTGTAAACAAGGCTCACAAGAGACCACCTCCCCCTCCATGAATATGACATTCTCTTCTGGGAGCTGCAGTCTGCCATTTTGCAGGCTTACATACAAATCTCTCTCGCTCGCTCTCTCTCTCCAAAATAGATCCTAACAATAAGTTCTTTGTCAGTTTCTAACATTAAAAGAATGATCTCCTTACTCGATGTGTGTGATTTGATGGAGGAGGTATCATGGTTGATGCTAAGGATGGATCCATGGTAAGGAAGGCTCTCTCTTGCTGGGAAACTGGAGCTACCACTCCTAAAATAAAGAAATCTATAGTGTACAAATGTCCACAGCCTTGCCTGTTTCCTAGGTGTGACAGTTAATCTAGGTTGTCAACTTGACCTGATCATGACACACCCAAGATTATGTGATTTTGGGTGTATAACAGCAGATTAAACAGTATGCATGGGCTCAGCAACATGGACTCCCACTCACCAAAGCTGATCTAGCTACAGCCACTGCTGAATGCCAAATCTGTCAGCAGCAGAGACCAACGCTGAGCCCCCGATATGGCAGCATTCCTCGAGGTGATCAGCCAGCAACCTGGTGGCAGGTTGATTATATTGGACCCCTTCCATCATGGAAGGGGCAGTGCTTTGTCCTTACTGGAATAGACACTTACTCTGGGTATGGATTTGCTTTCCCTGCACGTAAAGCTTCTGCCCAAACTACCATCCGTGGACTTACAGAAT